>JAMQGT020013263.1:0-119510 GCA_024447675.2 Pterophyllum scalare
AGGTTCTAGCACACTGGGGATAATGTCCCTACCAGCTAAGACGCTGAATTCTTATCTCTCAGTCCGTAGATGGCATTTACTGTAATTACATCTATTGGGGTTTAGAGGAGGAAAGAATATATTTTTAAATAAATTTGATCTTTCATTTCGTAGATAACAGCAGGGAAGTTGCTCATTTCAGATGTTCTTTTTCTCAGCAATCTTTTCTCTCCAATTTTCCCAGAATTTTTTTTTTTTTTTTTGTTACAGAAAATCACACATTCAGTTCTGTATTTTATTTATAAAGAAAAGCTGAAGAAATTTCTTTTTTCCTACCTATTTTACGCACCAAGGCAGCGGTGTAAAATAAAAATCTGTTTGACTCCAGAATGTTCAGCCCTTACAATAATTTAAGATAAGTTTGTGTGACACGTTCATTAAAAACTAATGAAGCGTAATTTTTGTATAGAAACTGTCAACATATTGTGAGTGGGAAACATAGATCTGTGAAGCATGCAAAAATGATCTAAACAAGCGCACTTGAGTTGTTTTTAGCGAGCCAACTGTTATCATTAATCCTCTGCTTGCAGAAATACTCTGCCTTCAGTACAATTTAATCACAGAAGCTGTCTCTTAATTAAGTGAAGAGTCCAACTACCAATGTGCAGAGCACATTTCTGTGGTGTCACCAGTGGCTTTCTCTCACCTTACAGAGTCTTTCAACCATATAAAGGCTGTGACACATGCCCCCCCTCCGCTCCACATTGTGATCTGTGGTCTGAGTGTGGGACTGGGCCTGTGTGCTGAACGCGGCAGAGCCGACCTGCCCTACAGGAACCGGGGTGGTGCGAGGAGGCACTTATGTGCTGTGACAGCCTCGCCTGCCTGTCAGCGTTTCCCTTGCAGAGAGCTGCCAAGTCCAATGGTAACAGCCAGGCAGCCAGACGAGCTTTCTGTCTCATCCAATTCCCCCCACTCCTCTCACAGTACAGCACCACCTGGAAGGAGCCATTGTTTCACATTCCACTGGGCCTTATTGCTTTATTCTGAACTTGATGTGTATCTTTCCAGCCTTTCAATCGGCACATGGCAGCCACAATATCTGGCAGAACACTTAACCAAGAATATGTCCACTGAAGACTGCGGGGCCAGTGGAAGGTTACACACTGGCCAGGCTAGCAGGGGATAACTGTGGCCTCAATGAGGTTTGTGAGTAGGTTATAACATCTGTGTGGTGTCTCACTGCTGCTTCACAGCAGAAGCTAGATTCAGATCTTAGTGCTAGGCAGATTTTTGCTTGTGGAGTTTTCATGTTTTCCTCTGGCTAATTTTCTTCAGGCACATTAAAGGTGCACCGTCTTGTACACGAGCGTGAGTGCAACGGTGCAGTTGGGCCAGAAGTGTCAAGATGGTGGAAATACTGTGGACAAGAGATACACACTTTTTCAAACACTCCTTGCATTGCTGCAAAGATACCATGATTTGGTATGCAAAATAGACACTGGCACCATTCTGACCTAAGGCCATGATGTGATCATACATAAAATGATCCCAGTGGCAACAAAGTATTGTAAATTTCCAGAAAAGAGAACATTCATATTTGATACCTAGTATTCCCTGATACACAGAATTGAGATATCACACTATCAGTGCTTTACTAATATGAACCATTAATACCTCTTGAATTACAGTCAATCCCTCCCTCTTTAAAATGGTGAGATGTTTTTAATTAGACTGGGGGGGCGAGGGGGAGCAGCTTTGGACAGGAAGCAAAGACCACACTTTGCCTGAATTAATTTTACATGTATTAGCTCTGTGAGTGTCCACTCATGCTGAAGATGTCTCCCAGCCTCGCACGCTGGAATATTCTCCATTCTCTCTTTGACCCTGATTATGTATAAGTGGGGATGGAAATTGAACTCAGTGAAGTCAGAGGCGCAGTTGCTGAGATAACAAAATCAAGTCTATACCACGTTCCCACTTGAACCCATCATTCTTAGCCTCCACACACACACAGACACACACACATACACACACATACGAGAGCTGCCCTTTGCTGACCATTATCCAGACTTTAAAACTATTCTGGCACCAGAGCAAAAGTGCACCCTACCACCTGAGCAGACAGCTACGCCAACAGTTCTGCACTATTCATTATATCCCACCAGGCTAAGAGGAGGGCTCCACAGGTTCCCAGCACCACAGGAAGCCAGGTTCTCGCTAATTAACCCAAACAGCCGCCTCTATACATCTACTGAAAAAACCTTCATTCATATTCAACAGGCCCCCCTGCTATTAACTGTGGCGGCAGCAGGTATTGCACAGGGTGCTTTGTTTTTTTTAATGGGTGCTCATTAGAGACGTTAGTACAAAATAATTATTACTGTAATAAAGCTTGATTACAAAGGGCGGCTTTGGCTATTAAATGGATTCAAGTGAGGAAGTTTTTAAAAAATTTAATCGATACTAATTTTTCTTGTGTGGTCACACATTTTAAATGATTTGCCACCATAAATAAACATAAATACACACTTCAAGCTGTGACGGAGGACTGTTTTGCTTGTTTGAACTAAGCATAGGAATCTGCTCTCATCTACTCCTTCTTTATTTGACTTTGTTCCATCCCATCCTCTTGTTTCTCTGTTTCACTGCAGCACAGCATTGTTAGATGATCTCCTGTAAGATGCTCTGACCCTTCCAGCCAATCACTTGGGACACAGAAACATGCACTTTCACTCTGTTGTCTTTTGCACTTTCCCCTTTGTTCCCATTTCTTTTCCTCGCCCATCCTCTCCAACAGGCCTTCAAAAACCAGTACAATATATTTTTCCCACCCACCCACATCCAAACTGTAACTCTGAAACTTCACTCCCACATGCAGAACTGATTGGTTCACAGTGGGATTCCTGGCTCACTTGATTAATTTCTATTACAACAACTTCAGCTACGTACTGAGGACAAAGATGAGCTTTTCTTTCTTCCTTAACTACATAGATACAGTGATATGGTTCATACAAAATACAAACAGACAGCATGAAAGCCAGCAGAGCTCTAAGAAACTACTCACATGTTTAATTTCTGAGGCATAAGGAATAATCCTAAAAAGTAAAATCCTTAACTTGTGCTGCATCAGCATACAAAGGGGTTTTGTAGGGACACCTTGAGCACTGTGAAGCATTCCAATCCCCACTCAAAGCTGGTTTGATCATGATGTGAACAAATAATGAGCATCTATTTACAATGATGGTGTCTTACTGCTGTTAATGGTGAGTATAAAGGAGGCTATGGGGCAGCTTGAGAACTACACTTTCACTCTCCAGAAAGTGTAAAGAAAATGTAATCAGAGAAAGAACAATGTTTTCTTCTCATTAGAAAAATACAACAGATGTGACCTTGGATGACTTGCCCACATGCAAGGCATTCAACCCCCGACTAGGAGAGAAAGTTTGAGCTTCCCCTGAACATGAGCAATAGGCTCAGAGATTGTAATGTTGGCATTAACCAAGGTTAATGTGAAGGCTTGCTCAGGAGTTGTTAGTAGTAGGCGATTGCTGTGATGTGCGACGTGCTCTTTTCCAAAGTTCATTTGATAACTAGAATCATCAACATAGAGAGAGGTGATGAATCAACTTTAATCAATTCTTTTTGAAAAACACATGATGATGAAGGATGCTCTCTATACTTAAATAAGACAAAACAATAAAAACACCTGTCAGTGTAAAGATGAAAATTTAAACAGCACCACAAAATCGCCATTATCATTAGCATTCCCTGTACCGGTTTCAAAAAGGAGGGTTTCTTCCAGCACTGCTTGATAATATATTAGGCTAGATGTACCTAAAAAAGTGGCATCTGGAAGTGGCACACGCATCACAGTAATTCTCTCCTTTGGAGCCACCTGCTGGTTAAGTATCTCTAACTTATATCATAAAATACTGAGCACTTCCTGTGTCTACCAAAGGATCAATAAGGAAGGAAGGAAGAAATCATGGTCAAGGAAAGGCTTCATATCATCTCGAAGTCGTTTTGATACTCTTGTGGCCACAGCCGTTGAAATAATTAGAAAATCGAATGTCTGTTTGGGCTGTGGCCAACTTTCCCTGGAAAACTAGCCTCACACTGAGCAGAAGGATAGTTTGAAACATCACTTCAAAACAGACACAAGCTAACCTTCATGACACTCCCTGCTTGCTGCACGTATCCCATTCATAATGAAAGTGCATTCGATGAAAAAAGACCCTGGAACGTTACACTTTTTAAAAGACAGACATAAAAAACCAAACACCTGACTGGGGTTTGGTAAAATACGTGTTTACAAGTTGCAGTGCTTGTGAAAGGATGTACTTTGGACAGATGAAGCTAAATACTAATTATATTTTTTTTTGGTAAAACATATCAGCTCTGTATTCTCAGAGGGAAAATTAAGCTCCATAAATCAGATTGTAAGAGTACTCTTTGGTTCATTTTTGCCTTCAGTCTCTCTTCAGGTTCAGGAACAAAGAGCACAGTGTGCTCTCATTAATTTTACTGTGCCAGCCTATGTAGGTGTGTTTAAACCCTTTTCTCTCTGCTTTCTGTAACAACCCCAATTCATTTCCTGAGTTAGCTCACAGGGTTTCTACCTGGTTTAGTGTTGATGAGGACAACTTGAATGCCCAATTCAGAAGTGTTTCAAACTTCATAAGTGTGATGTATTCACTTAGGAAATATCACACTCTTTTTAGCCACATCAATGACAGCCTCGAAGCAACATGTTAATGGAATCCTTGACTAGACTTTCGATCTTTAAATCAAGCCCTGGTAGTGTGAGAGGATGGCACAAATATGACAGACCAAAATATTGGTATAGACAACTCAGCAGCATTTTGCAAAGTAATACTGATGCTGGAGAAACAATATTTCCTTGTTTTCAGAGAGAATGGACTGCAGATCTGATGGGAAGCAGTATTGGGCTATTTTTGGAGTATATGAGTAAGACAATGACCTAATCCACACCCACATGTCAGCAAAGGCATTCATTAACAGAGCATGTAATCTGTCATTTGCTTTTACACTCAAATGCATGAGGCCTCAGGCCCTAATTACAGTGTTTTAACTGTAATAGTCTATAAGTTAAGTTAAACTTTCTTGGTCTAGCAGTCTTTTCAGCTCTTGTTCCCCCTGCAGAGTGGTTCAGTGTGCAACATAGGCTCTTCCAATTACCAATCCTTCTGCCCACTGCCATCTGCACACACGAACATGAGCCACCCAACTTGACGAAGGCCTGCACCATATAAGCAAATGTATGTTGACGCTAGTATTGGCAACATTTGAATAAAGAGCTTCATCAACAAACAACACATCATAAAATTCCATGTGATAGTGAAGATGCAAAATGCTCTTATTTTTCCTGATTGCAGCATTGTTTGACCCCTGCAATTTCTCCCACAGAGAACTGTCATTTTGCCATGGCAACACCCCTCCAGTTACGCGGCCTAAATGCAGCATTGTTTCGACTGCCACGGGACTGCTCCCACAGCCTCTGTTACCCCGCTGCAGTCTTTGGCCTGGGCCTCCTCCAGTTTAGCTCTGACATTTGACAATGCGCTGAGATTTATTTCAAGCATCAACTGACATTGTCTGGATTCCCAGAAGGCATTTTCACAGATAAAATAGGCTGACTTGCTCATCACCCTTGGATGGGTGGAGGCAACCAATCCCAGGGACACTGACTCATTCAAGAAAGTGTTCCGCGGTCCGTCAGAAACAACAACAGACTATGAGAAGGAATTCAATCAGAGTGTGGCCTGATGATCCTCATTCAGCCTGCCACTTCTGATAAAGCATCTATGCTTTCCACTGAATCAAGCTCCCCGCACTGCAATAGCCTCCTCATCTCACGAAGATAAAGCTAATTTTGCTGTGCCCAATTTAATGCTGCTGTAATTCTTTTCCCATCACACCTTTCCTACTTCTCACAATGAGTCTGATCTTCTCCGTGTAAAGTAATTGTTCTGTGGTTCATCGCAGAGGGAATGCGGTGAAATGCCGACTTAATCAAAACAAACGCACCGGCTTCGTTCTCCCTTCTTGAGTCTAAGTCTGTGTAACGCCAATGTTTTGCTCCAGTCTCGCAGGCATCCTGCAAACAGCAATATACACATACATTATGGATGAATTACTTAATCAAATAAAAAGCAGGCCATCTTGTAATGAACTGTGAGGATACTCTTAATCTTTGATGAGGCCGACGTGATGAATAGTTTAATGAGAAAAACTATGGGAAGGCCTGCTGGGTGCTGACAAAGATATCAAAGCTCTGATGAGTAAAGTGAGAAAAACGCACAACGTTTAGAGAATTTTATGATTTTGTACTGTTGTTTATTAAATGGCATCAATCTCACAGCTCATAAACAGCATTACTGAAAACACTGAACGTAATCCCACCTTGCCAAGTGTTGAGTTATGCGCAGAGTAAAGTGTACTCGAGGGCAAAGCGCGCAATACATACTAACTAAGGTATACACACACACTAGGGGCATGTTATTTTCCTCGAAGAGGTCAACTTATATCTTGTGTTTATTTTCCCACACTACAGCTGGTGTGTGCAGTTGGAAAACCTTTCACGCTCTGGCACAGTAGCGTCCTATTGGAAGGCACACGCCGCAGATCTGCCAGTGTTTTCCCGCCATCACAAATATGTATTCAGTACCGCAGAACTCGAGGTTTAGTATTTGGACCTTCTGTGATTTGCTGTTGGCTGCCAAGTGCTGGAGTGATTCAACACCAGGCAGCAGTTAGCAAGCTAATAATAACACATTCAGCTTAAAACCATTTAGCACAAAGGTGTCCTGCATTCACTTGCATCCAAGCATTATGCAGTTAGAGGTGTCAGTAGTGGTTACAGCGGGATATCACTGGCATACATGCGGTAAGTAAACAAGCAGAAACGCACTACGTGGCCACCCTGGGGACACAGTGAGCACAATTAAAGCATTTGAGGTAGAAATTCATTGTGTCCTGTAAGCTGCAACAAAAATAAACACCTGGCAGTTAGCAAAGTATGATGGAGGTCAACAAAGTCAGGGAGCAGCAGTCAAATGACCACCAGCATGCACGACCCGCCTATCGTATTAGCTTGATTTGTTTCTGCAGTACCTGTGAAAGACAAATCAGTCAAGCATAACTGAGAGATATGGAGATGGGAAATGCAAAGAGCATCAGATTGGCAGTGACAATATTTCTGAGATGTTGCTTAGCTATGGCAAAGGACCTTGAACTTGAACTTTCACGGTATCAAGATACCTCATCTGCATAAGTAATTCAAGTTGTCGCTTCCCATGCAGCTCAATCGTAACATAATCGGACGGATCGGTGTGGGCTGAGGTGGTTTAGTCGATTATCTGAGCTAAGTTTAAAAACTTGCTGAGTCAGCCTTTTAACTGTCCATCAGACAGAAAACATTTAATGAACAGCGAGCCATTATGAACTCGTTTTAATATGGAAGCTGGCTGACTTGTTGTAGTCATTCCTTCTGCTCATACTGGACATTAGGAAGCCCACTGGTGCTTTTTTTAGTCTAGAGGGAAAGAATCGGCACAGTCTTTTTCTGTGTACAAGTAAACTCTAAATATGTGTTTGTCAAATTAATGGTAGATGTCAGCAATGCTTATTTTTGTTTTTCCATACATACAAAACAAGCAAGTATTTTTCAAAGTTAAGGATTTTTAAATACATTTTTTTATTTATTTTTTGCTTTTATCCTTCATCACTTTGAGCTAATTTGAAGCACATTATGGAGGCATAAACAGGACCAGTGATTACGGCAGGAAAAATCAATTTTAATCTTCCTAAATCATATTACATTTTTTTAAAAAAATTCAGGCAATATTTTATTTATGAATTACAAATATTGCATCCTCTTGGATTAAGACACAAGGCTGCAACTAGCCATCATTTTTATTATCAATTAATTGGTTAACTATTTTATGTCAAAGGTTTGAGTACTGAGAAAGGATCATCAGTGATCTCATGTTGATGTCAGCCTCAGAATATAAAAGAACACAAAGCGAATCTTCATATTTGAACACGACACCAGCAAATTATACTGCAATTTTTCATTAACTGAACAACAGAAAAGTTATACAAACAAGCTCCAGCTACATTTGTATCAATAAACATCATCCATGTATACAAATTTATAAATGTACTCTAAAAATGGCCATCAATTTCCCACATGCGACTCAGCATCATTTATTGAGTGCAGTTTGTGACTATGCATTCTGGCACCTTGGAGGCAAATAAAATCAGTCGCCTCTGTGCTCAACTTTGAGCAACATCCTTGTAATTTCCTGGTTGCAGGGCAAACTAGATCGTTTGAGAAGTGTTTATCTATAATAACAATCTCCAGCTCCATTTCCTCGTGCAGAGCCCCTGCTTCTCTGGCAGGGTGTGCTTCAGAGGCCTGACTGGGCAGAGAGGAGGGAGGATGTAAACCACTATAGCTGCACGCGGCTGTCGTTCGCTCTATCATTACATTGTTTACTGCATTTGCCTTCGCCCTGCTCCACACCATTGCCCATGAAGCACTGAGCTGCTTTTTAGCCTTACCTCGGTACAAAATTTCCACTCTGCATGAGAGCAGATGAAAACTCGAACGCCAGTCGGGCTCCACATGTGCTTTTAAGCTGAGATTCCACCATCGGCGAGGCTCTGTTTACAGACATTTTAAGGAAGGCTAACCACAAGTATTGGCAGCCTGTTACTTTATACTCTTTCTGCTCTTGTTCTTTCTTGGGAACACAACATTTGCAGCGGTTTGAATGCAACCCCACCATACACTTCTTGTGTTCAGCCTGCATAGCAGGGTGGGCTCTGCTATCAGTTTGAATCACTAGAGCATGCACAAATTGAGATGAGGTGTGGGTTAGAAAACAAAACAAAAAAAACACTCTTTGCTTTAACTGAATTTAATGCATGTGGAAAGAAAAACAGAGTAGCTGATGTACATGTGAAGACTTCAGGCTTATTTTAATAGCTGTAAGAACCTGTCTGCAACTTAATGAAAATATCTGTGCATGTGTAGTTCTGGGTGTGTGTGACAGAATCAGGTTAAGAAGATAGAGGGAATAAAACATGTCACTTCAGCAGGGTGACTTTCATAGCAGAGCAGAGCTTTGTCTCTGCTGGTGTGTCGCTAAACCCACAAGCTAATGTTAAACCCCTGTAAAGCTAATGAGTATGCAATATTATTTTTTTATTTCCCTCCCAAAAGAGCTTAAGCACTCTGTATTTTACCCCTTTAAAAAATCACCACGGTGCATGCTGAAATGAAGCCCAGCCCAAAGATTAATCAACTTCGACTGCGAGACGAGTCTTATCAGAACTACATTACACACTATCGCATGATGACTTCTCACTGTCAATTTCATCTGCGCCCTCTTGTTGCACCATTCTTCATGAATAAGTCATCAGTCCCCCTCACCATTCCCCTTTGGCTTATTGCTCGTTCCACCGCCTCCATGGTCCTGTAAAACCAACTGAAGTGTTTATGGGAGATAAGAGGCAAAGGAGGTCGCAGGCCCAATAACTCCTTTTATCACCCCACGTTCTGCAGCAAGGACCATTTTATGGGTGAATCTGCTGAAGACGAATTCTTAATTAGAGAAGTTTGTGGGACCCAGCATCAGAGACCTAATGGGGGAATAAAAAAGAATCAGAGAAAGGGCATCTGTAAGATTACTTGTTGGCTTGCTTTGTTACTGTGCCTTTGTAGCAAAGATTGGAAAACAGCCTCAGTTTGTTCTCTAAGCAATAGCAATGAAAAAGGCCTTTTAAGAATGTTTGCTTAGGTGCGAATGCTATGTTTGTCTGAGTCCATTTGAAATTAGTTCAGGTTATTGATTTTCTTCAGGGCTTATCTTTATTAAAGGAGTCTGCCTTGTCAATGGAATTATACCTCTGCCATTACGGTGAGCTGATTCTATTTCCCATCATTGTAAATTCCTGCCCAGACTCGAACTGGCTTAGGTTAATGGGAAATGCAATGTTTTGTCCGAACTTATCTTGCTATCCAAGATTTTTGAAAGAAATAGCATACAAAACTTTACTTCCTGTGTTTAAAAATCAGTGTCTCAGAGGGATGTCGTGAATATTTGAGTTTTATTTTACTTTGCAAAAATTCCTGTTGAATTTTGTCTCCTTGAATTCTGTAGGTTCTGACATCACTTGTTCTTTTCGGATATTGTGTTACACACATACAACATATACACAGTTATAAAATATATTTTATTATACAGCTAATTTGTGGGTGTGTTATGATCTCATTGATTCTTTCACGCAGTGTTTAACTACATTGTTATGAACAGTACATGTAATATCACCAGCATGATGTAATCGATATGGTCTCCACATATCCCTTGGCCTTTAGCTTAATGAGGACCCACTAAGCTGCAAGGCTGCCTTTAATCTGTGTGTGGATGTGCTACTTTTTCCCCCTGTTTAACTTCCACACCACCTGCATGTGAGGATGAGCTTTAAAAAAAATCTTTTATCATTTGATTCTAATATCATGAAGTGCCACTTTTGACAAATATGAACAGGCTGGAATGGAAGGAAACTCAAATTTTAATTAGCCAACTTGGCAGACATGTTTCACCAGAGCAGACCAGACCAGATAATGACTAGGACCCTATGATCCCAGTCGTCTGCGTATTAACTGAGGAAAAAAGGAGAAATTTAATTACTCATTTTCCCAGACTAGGGGAGAGGGATCTTGTCCTTGATTGCATAATTTTAAAACTCCATAATTATCTCAACTCCATGGCAACAATGAAGCAAGGATAAATACATGAGAATTACCATATCTAAGCAGGATGGGGGTGAAATGAAATGCCTCAGCTAGAAAGTAGTGGTGTTCTGTTGGGGCCTCTTTCTATTGGATTCTATTCAAAGTGAATGCAAGAATTGGGAGTGTTTCTGAGACTGGCCCTGCAGAATCGACAACTAAATTTAGTGGAGCATTATTTGAGCATTGCGGTACAATCCTCCCCCTGTACTCGCTCATCAACTTCTGCCGTACAGCCTAGATTAACCATCTTTCACTTCATTTAGATGGAGGATTGTTTTGGGGTTTTCCTGATTATATCTGTCTCGAGCACAGGCCAAGCTTCTATTGGTATTTAACAAAGATTAGCTTTAAATTGATGATTAACCTTTGTAATCCTGTGTGCATATTGAAAATGGCTTGCTTGTCTTTACCACAGCCATGCAAAAGTGATGCTGCATTATCGTTCAGGGAAAATTGAGGCTGGGAAAGCAAATGAGGCAGAGTGTTATCTGCCTGGTGTTTGGCTGGATAATGAAGACAAATCTTCAGACTAGAGAGCCATCTTATAATGAATCCGAACAGTTGAATTCTTTTGACTTCTTAGCGTGCATCTTTTAATAAAACGTCACTGTGACCCTGAAAAGCAATTGCCACCCTTATACTGCAGAGAAGCAGGATTTACTTGTGGGAATGTGTGGATACTATTGTTTAGATGGCTCTATTAGGGAGTAATCAGACATTAAATGAGCAATTTCTCCATATTTAACTCCAACTGGTAAGGTAATGGTTTAATTTGCTGGGCGATGAGTTTTCCTATGTGGAGTACGTCTTGCATTAAATTACACTCCAATACAACCGCATCTGTTGCTCAGATGCAGTTATTAATGCACAAATGCAGCCATACAGACTTCTGTAAGCCACAGAACAAATTTAATCTCTAGTGATTTCACCCATCCAAACATACAAAAATCAAACACATGCCAGTGGTTTACTGCAGGAGCTCTCCAAAATTTTCTTGAGGTCAGGGACCCATTACAGGGGACATAAACCTTACATAATCCTAATACCAATTTAGTGAGTTTGGGTTTAACGTCACTTGGTGATGTGGACTTTCTCAAATAATCTTTCTGCGTTTGCCAGCTGGCTGGCAAATAAGCAAAGCTATGCAGTTTTGTTGCACAGTTACACAGGTTGATAATTTCATGACACACCGGCATGATTTGTCACAATCGTATTTGTGTATATGAGAGGGAGTACTGGACAAAATATGCTTTCTTTTTAACTGGTACAAATGTTCTCTGATTGTGTATGTGCACTAGGGTTGTCAAAAATACTCAGATGCTACAAATTACTATCAGATAAGATGCTCATTTGCAAGAGTATCAATACTCCCTCCGCCATCTTCACCTCCACCAGTAGACACACAACTTCACACAGCATGGTTGCAGACAGGCAGGGACACAGCCCCTTCCATCACTGGCAGCTAAATACCTGAATGGCAGTCAGTGTTCACAATACTGAGCTACGCTTCATGAGGAATTTCAGGGGGTCAGGACAGCTTCCATTTTAATAACGTTGAAGTATTTAACAGTAAGAAATATAAACCTGGCCAGTGCACACATTAGCATTAGCCATATAACTACTAGCAGTTGCCTGATAGCCACATTAGCCATCTGTTATCGTTAAAATACTGGCTAGCAGCTATGGCTAATTTTAACGCTAGGCAGCAAGCGTTATCAGTTATGTCTGTCTGTAACTTTAATAAACAGTGTTAACTTAACAGGATAAAACAGTTCTTTGTGCCTAAAAAGTGTTATATTATTCTTTAGGTCCCAAATTCAAGCTATGAGACAGACACTGTAGCAGCCTAATTTACCAACTTTATTTTTTTTAAGAGGAACATAGAGGTTTGGTCATTTTATATATATATATATGCCTTACAGTTTTGTTAATTTTTTTTGCATTATGTCAGCTTAAAAATTGTGTTATCAATATTACTGATTGTATTGGTTGAAGAAAAATATACCTCTTCATTTTTTTCCCCTCATGATACTGAAAACGGTATCAAGTATTTTGCTGGGCATCGGTAACAAGATTTAAAATTCTAGTATTGTGAGAACCTTAATGTGCACTTTTTAATTGCTCATAATTAGAATTTTATGACTCAATCATTTTGTGGGCCTATTAGTTATGAGTTATGAACCCTGGGTGTCCCACGGACTACGCTGTGAGCTGTTGATTCAATAGCATGTCAGCAACTGAAAACTGACTTGATCATAAAAGATAAAATACAGAGATTACTCAAATCTCAAAAGATGGATCCCAGTAACTTCTGTAAATTTTGTTTGAAAATTACTTGTTCAAGTTTTGAAATAGTTGCCAATTAATTTAATGTTAGATTTTCAAATGTCCCTCAGAGCTGATCAAAAAGAATTAAGGCTCACATTGAGCATCATCGCGGATAATTACTGAATCCACCAACTCTGAACTCTGACAAATGTTGAATGAGAACTGGCACATTCTTTGAAACCTTGAATGCTGACATCAAATGCACAAGCTAATCCTTGTAGTACTCCACAACTCTGGACTCTATTGCAGTTAACTGAAAGGGATATGATGTAAAGAGGAAGCTATGTGATGAAAAGTTATTCTCAAGGTGAGAGCCAAACTGTCCAGTTTTTATCGAGTCGAGATAGCCTCGAGTTAAATCCTGTTAAAAAAAAATTTTTATCGCACACTTACTCATTAAACCAAAGAAAAGATTTGCTATGAAATAAAAATAAATAAAAATACCCTGCATGTATGATAAATGCTCCACAAATTTGGACAAATCTGTTTGGCAGCTACTAAAAAAAATATTCATACAAAATGAATATATGTTTAGCATACATGCCATTAAATATTTACCTGACACTAAAGCGAAGCCTTTTCAGTGAGCTAATTTACAGTGATGCATGAATATTGATTAAAATATACAATTTTGACGACATGCATTGCAAATCATCCTCTTCACGCAAACACTCTGGTAACAAAAAGACAAATAAAGCTTCTTCAAGCATTTCAGGCTGCCTGTAATTATTTTTAATCCCATTTTTATGTAATATTTTGGCTCGCTTGCCTAGATGACAAAAACTAAAAGAAATATAAAAATAATCATCATCATCCTCTTATGCCCTAAGTTATCACTGACTGATCAAACAATCAAAACATAATGAACATCTGTTACACACATACTGTAGATTTGTGGGAATGAAGCAAATGCTATAATTACAAGATTAGAAGGAGTACACAAATGTGTTGGGAAGTGAAATGGAAAATCTGAAAAAGAATATAGAGAAATTAAAAACAAGCTCATCTGAATCTCTCCAATATCTGAGTGAAATTAGAATTATCCATACCGATTACATCTTTATATCCCAAGATAATGATATGGCACATTTACTAGTCTCTGTGGAAACTGATATGTGGCAGTGGTGGTGTCACAGAAAAGAGACTGAGACATGATCTTAGGGTTCAGAAACTAATGCAGAGCAAGCCAAAACATACACAGCAATGAATAATCAAGCAATACATGTTTCTAACTGAATCTTTGCTTCTAGAAAACCATGAGATTCTTCCAGCCTCTACAGTGACTGACCAAAAACACAGAGACTTCCTTACACTGTAATGTAATCCTGTTCAATGCTCCTGTATTATCTGTACTGTTATGGACACTTAACCCTCTCCACCCTGGAGTTTCCTGTAGCGAAACCAGGTCACGTTTATTTAAAATGCAACCAGTTGCCATTTTTTTTAAAGTTACATGGCACAGTCAATAATGAGGCTGCACAGCAATGCTATGATAATAAAAAATGGATGCTGTGCAGTGTTGTGCTTTATTTTAGCTGAGTTACAGTGAATTTGTACTGACTCATTGTCAAAGCAGTTTATACTCTCTCTATTTTATAGTTTTGATTAGGCAGGAACATTTGGGGTAACGCTTTGTAAAAACCATCACTAATAAATGGTAAGTTTATAATTAATAAAAATTTAGTCAATAGGTTAGTTAAGATTCCTAAACAGAATCTCCTTTATTAAAGTCATTTTAAATCACTGGCATGGTGGTTGCAGACTGTTATAATGGGTATAAAAATTAGTTACATTACATCAGCTTAAACAGCTACACAATCTTAGCCATTACAAACATTTTAGCCTATGGAACATAGTTGGTTTCCTGACAGCAAACAAAATGGTAATGTTTATTTCAGAATAACAAAGCAAAGCACTTCATACCGACTCTTACTCGCTTTCTTATCAGTGAATCAGGGCGGAGCTATCACAACAGCTACAATAGTTGCCGTCTTCTATGTGTAGTTTTTCCTCTGCTTGCAGGCATCCTTCATCTTCTTTTTCAGCATGAAGATTGCAGCGGTATTTCCCCCCCCACACTTCTGGAAGAAGCCTAGGTACATATGCTGCCTACGGTACAAAACAAAAAAAAAGTACCATGTCACTTTTTTGATATCAAATGGTATCATAAGTATCAGCTCTGGTGATATCCTTAGTCTCACCATAGCCACAGACTGTGTGCCACAGAACCAACACTGAAAAGGCTGGTGTGGATCTCTGAAAATCCACCCACTTTAAATTAACACCAGTATTTTTGTACCACTGTCATCAGTTATCAGCTCCTATCAGCTACTTTAAGTATAGTACCATAAATTACAATATACGCAATTCATAAAATATTTTTTATATTTTTGTAATAAAACTAATGATGTAGAGACACATAAATCTAAACCTTAATGTTACTACTTAAAAGTATTTACTAAGGTGTAATTAACTACAAATGTCCAATTTATTAACTATTATACACCCCTCTGGCCTGGTGAGGCTTTTTTTTTTAGTTGATGTATAGGGTGTTGTATTAACTGTGTTGTCTTATAAAACTGAAGTTAGTTATCAATGAGTAAGTTGCACTGTAGTAGAATAAACATCCTGCAATCTCAATCACTTTTGAATAGTCAATGTATTTATTGATTATTTATAAATATTTGTTAGTCAGCACAGTTCAACTGATTAGTATTAATTAATTATTGATTAGTACTAATAATCTGTTAATTGTTAATTTAAAAAATAGCAAAAAAAAAATGGCCAGCACAAATGTTGACAATGGAACAAAATATTGAATTGTCTAGGCTAGGAAAATAAAACAAACCAGTCACCTTTTTGCCATTAAAATAATCAATTAAGAAAAAAAATGTGATTATTTTTCCAGTGACATAGTTTTTAATATTAGCCCTTCAGTTTTGTGTTGCACAATATACTGCGAGTTGCTTGTTTTGAAAGGTTCACAGTCCCCAGGTCCGTTATATTCAATTAGCCGTCAAATAAAGGACAGAGAAAAGAACCAGATGTGGAAGCAATATTTGTCTGGCTAAAAAACTCCAAAGCCTCACATATAAATTATGTTGAAAATTAGAAAACAGGCTTTCATTACAAGTGCAAATTTAAGTTGTATTACACTGTACAGTGTTTCACCCTCCGTGCAGCTGTGTATGTCTGCTGAATCACGCATGGCAATGTCCTCCTTGTAAAAGGAAGTAAAAGAATTTATGTGTCCAACAAGAAATGAGACTACCAGTCACATTAAATAATTGTTTCTAAATGTACAAGCACTTGCTTTTGAGTTCTGTCATAATTTGGACTATTTTTAGATTCAGGCACATATATTCAGTAACTATGCTTTGTGTCACCACTCTGCCTTTAAGCCAAAAAAAAAAAAAAAAGAGAGAGAAACAGAATCTTTCAAGGTTCAATTTCAAGTTTGAGATGAGCAGTGTTCCCTCTGGATGTGGAAAAGAGAGAGGTACTCATCTGGGCTTTCTCCAGAACACAAGAGGAACAGTCTAATTTAGCACCACGGACAGCTCCCCACACTGCCTCGAGAGATTGCTGCTAAACTCTTCGTCAGTAAGCACAAGAGAGACATTATTAATACTGGTCAGATAGCTTTCTTTGGGACTACTCTGCACCAAGCCCATATCCATGCATGTGAAAGTCTTTGTTAAATACTTAACAGTATGTCATTATTTTCATCTCCTCACTGCTTAACTTTGAAAACATCCTCTGAGCTGCCTTTGTTAGGTGTTTGACCTTCCCCCAGCAAACCTAAATCAGTGTCTCTAAAGATCAAATTTCATATTTAGACTAACCCAGATCTTCATCTTTGGAACAAATGTCAAGTGTTGCTTCTGGTGGTGGCAAGAGCGCAAGTCAGTAGGACCGACCAATACTTGACATTTTGTTCTCTTGAGTATTCATCTGTTCCTTTAAAATTACCACCAGCGATGTGAAAAAGAAGCGGAAAAGTGGACAAATGCAGAAAATGACTTCAGCTACCTCAGAAGGAATGATGACTTCAAACTGACAAATAACTAATAGTTAAGCAGACCTGTTTGAAATGTAAACCATAAGCCCGCCTTTGCATAAAGTCCTTGTTTAGCTCCCTAGATTACCTTAAAATCTCTAAATTAATGGTAAAATGCTGTGGTGCAGAGGAATTGCTTCATTAAAATGTTAAATAATCTGCACTCAGGTCCCCAGACACACGGTGAAACCATTTCACAAACAGAAAATCTCATACCACTACACATTCACAGCTGCACACACCCACACATCCACACGTCCACACAAAATAAATTGATACATATGGCAAAGGCATCTGAATCAAAGCAAATCTCGGTCTACATGCAGGGTTGTGCTCTCTCCAAAGCAGCATTAATCTGACAAATATGACAAGATATAGAAGATAGTGCGTATATTTGTAAATATATATTTATATGGGGGATATGTGTGTGAAACCAAGAACAAATGTGATGAATAAATAACTTAGCCCCCATCATCAAGAGGAATGATAAATCTGTTTCATAACACTTGCCAATGATGGTGACGTCGGGCTTTCTTGAACCTCTTGATGAAAAAGTGGCTCGTGAAATCTGTTCACTACAAGGTGTTGCTGCCCTGTGCTGTCTCCTCTTTCATCCACTCTCACCCTGTCCTATTATTTCAGAATTGCAGTAAATTAAGCGGGGAAAAAGCCTGTTGTCTGATTCTCTCATCTGCGTGCCTTTAATAAGGCTTCCCCAAAGGCAGAGTTCAGACTCTGAACCTTTTGATGATGAAGACAAAGCTCCCATATGCCTGGAAAAGACAGCTTCTGTGCTCCCTTTTAATGTTGTTGGTACACATGGTGGCTATGGTAGATAGATATATGGTGTTCATCATGTGAGCCAAGGTTCGCAGCCTGCTGCACACTTGTGAATTATGGAATTCAGCACAAATATGCAAATCTAAGCATTAGCCTAGTTATGGCCCTGTACTGTAAGTTACAGTGACTTATCTATTATGTATGAACCAAGGATGGGAGTGAAGAGGTCCTGGCAGCCAGCTTCACGGCCCTCTCTCAGTTACTCATTTTCACATCATGAAAGAACATGAATAGCAGGGGAAGCAGCTCCAAAATGTTAGCTTTCTGCAGCTCAGCATCTCCAAAGACTTGGGAGAATTAGAGCTTGCTTCTATGCTCAATTGCCAAGCTACTTAAAATAACAATGGCTTCCACAGGATTTGGAAGCCTGGAAGATATGTAGGGAATAAGCATGAAGTTGTTGCTAATCCTCTAATTTCCCCCCACAAGGCTGATATGAAATGCTAGTCTGATCAGTAATCAGTCCACAGGGGAGCCAGACAGGGGATCCAGCCAACTCTACAGACATAAATCAGCCTCTGTATGACATTACCATCACAATGCTGGATGAGTGATTGTACTTGGGTGACCTAATCACAGCAGCATAAATATCCAAAATCAAGAAGCCAGCAGAACTGAGAATCCACTAGGTCAAACAGCTCAGTTTTGAAATCATACACATATTATATCAGGCTGAGAGTGTGACGAGCAATGTCCTACGGCTCTGAGATGAGCACAGTGATCATTAGCTGGGATCAAAGTCAATCACAACGCACATGACAGCTGACAACTTCTATTTAACTGGGTGCACGAGAAATAATGATGCCTGGGCCTTGTAAATCTTGCCACTACTAAGCCATTTCTTTCACTATGGTAACAAGAGCAAGCCACTCCTTCACACTGCCTCATTTCAGCAAGCCAATCAGATTTTAATATTTATTAAAAGCAAAGTGATATTTCAGTTTAATTAATTTATTTTATGTTGTATTTTTTCAAAATAAAACAACTTTTTAGGCCTAATTGGAGACAAAGCTCTTCAGGCCCCTGGATAAGTGGGAGGCAGGCTAATTGATGATTGAGAGTCATGACTAATAGGAGATAGCCTTATTAACTCTTAGGTGCTCTACATAGATACAAGATTGTTTTTTACTCCTTTTACTACATGAACTTTAGAAGATTCATTGTGCTGAGGAGTGTTTATTTCAGTGGAAACCATCAAGCTTTAATGGCTAGCTTGCTTTCGCTAGCTCAGCTTGCTAAAAATAGCAGTAATTCTCTCTAGAAATTTCCTTTCATTCATGTTATGTTAACACATTGAGTTTCTAGCAGCTCCTTAACACTGTGATGTTTTTCTCACATTGTGCTAAGAAGGCTAGTTAGCACCTGTCATAAATCTGCAATGGGGAGTTCCGCAACCTCCTAACTCAGCCTGTAATCACAGGTTGTAGCTAATATGTAAATTTATTCACTAGTGCTGAGAGTGTTCATATCACAGGTGCTACAAAGCAACGGCCAACAATAGCTATAATCTGGTTACCTGCCTGTCCAATGTGATAGGCTATCACCTCTCATGGTGGATACAGAGACATCTAAGCCAGTCTGTATCTGTTCTTTGCCTGTGTCGACAACTACGTATGCGATCTGCTTCACACTGAACGGGTGCACTGCTGGGGGACTCAAGGAAACGCACTGTCAATCTGAAGTTAAAAGGACAGACAGTTCCTATTTTGGCTAAACAATGTTGCTGTTACAGTTTCACAACTCTCCCCTAACGGTCACTGGAGTATAATTAGCATGCCAATTCAGGCATATTTCTGACATAGAGGCATTTTAGGCTTTTTTGCATGCCATTTGATGTCATTAAATTACACTGACTTTGGGTCACTGCCAAGGTTAGGGTATCATTCATGACATGAAGTGGTGCAAAAAGAAATGGACAAAAAAAGTGTGGTGATAATGTGCAGAATAACTTGCCATGTTATTCTATAACATTTCATGTAACTGGGGTGGGCAGTGTGATCACTGGAATTAGGCTACAGTGATGTTATAAAGTACATTAGAGCTTGCCAGCATAGACCTGGCACCAATGAAAATAATTCCATGCCTTAAATAGGTAGGGTGTTACCATACTGTAAAAGAAATGTACATAAAAAAAGGATTTCCTATTTTCATCACAGGTACAATTTTAAATCATGTATGTCCACAAATTAAAATAAACATGGATATATAGTTCAATGGTTTCATTAATGTTTGACTTTGATACAGAATTCAAGACCTTGAGGCTGAGTTATTCCTATTTAAAAGCAGGAAAAAAAATGTGTTTCATGAAAGTTTTTTGTTGTCTCCTGAGTGAAAATCTAGCAACCCCCACAACCACAAAAAAAAAGACAAAGTCTGGCATCCATTTGCATTTTGAACAAATGTCTCATATGCCTCAGCTAATAGTTTTCATCCTTTAATTCAGCAAACATAACCTCATCAAATATTAACTCTGTTCTTTTATTTTCTATTGCTCTTGATTAGGAAAACTTGAGGAGGAGAAAATTCACTTTTGTTTTATTGTTCTCCACCCCCTCCCCCCACCCCCCATCCCCACCCCCACTCCTTTGCTCAAGTGGAGCCAACTGGATAAACTCCATCAAACAAACAAACAACAACAAAAATGCAATAACGGGCAATTGAAACTGTTTCTCTCCCACCTCCTTCTTTTTCTATGCTTTCACGTGAAACTCTCATTCTGTGGCGTAAAAGCAACTGACCCTGTGTGCTTGTCCACTCCTACACCACGGAGATACCTTTAGTTTTCTCTGCTGATTTAGAAATCATAGCACCTCCCTATCACGCTACTGTTTTTACAACCAGACTCGTAAACACTTAGTGTCAGGATGATCTCATAGACTGTCCACATTTGGATCTACACAAGATGAAGCAGACAAAATATCTGGTCTGGCTTAGAAACATATACACAGTCACCGCATGTATGATGATTAGTCGGGTATGAAAATAATTAGGGTGAGCTGTTTTTCATGTTGACCTTTTGCCCTTTGATTCCAATTTTCATAGTCACCCTTTAACAGCGTATGAATTTAAGAATATGTTTTGTGCAAATACTTTAGATCATTGATATCAATTTAAATAAAAGGGATTTGTTGAAATGTGTCCAGTACAAATAAAAAGGAACAAAAAGGCCAAATTCAGTACAGCATATCACAATATAATAAGCAGTCTACACCCAAAAAGTAATTGTCAGAACATTAACACCACCACATTACTTTCAGGAGCATGGTTATGTAGCCTAAAGATTGAACCTATTTAAAATACAGAGCAATTAAAGCCCACTTGAAGCAAAGGAGATAGGACAGGGTTTCAGCTGGAGAAAAAAATACTGTTTCATTTGACTTTCATCAGAGAACTTATTCCACTCAAACAAGGGTTTATGCCTTGAAGAAATCCTGCTGCTAGTAGCACCAGCTCACATAAGCCAACACCCACATGCTCATAATCAAAGGTGAATTGCACAGCCTATGGCAATTGGCATCCCCTGGCTGCTGGAATTTCACTTGCTTAGGTCTGATAGCAGATACAGGAGATGAAATGATGCCGAGGAGGAAAACAATGCCACATCAAGGCTACATTTCAGGAAAAACAGGAGAGGGGTAATTATCATTAGCTGCTCTTGTCTGGTTGAGTTTACACCGTGACTCTTTAAAATGGAATATAAGAGCTTTCGGTTTTCACCCACCAGGCTGGAGCAGAGAAAAAAAAAAGTTCTGCAAATGTCTGTTTCAATTTGCATTTTAATCTCTTTAAATAAAAACTTCATGAATTTAACCCCAAACTTTTAATGTGGTAAAAGTGTTATTGGGGAGCTTATTTTAAATGTCACAGCCCAGAGGATTTATAAAAGACGGTGGTCTAGCGAGCCAAAGTGAATTTATTGCATGTAGCGTTTTAATTAGTTTGATCAATAACCTATTAAAAAGAATTTAAATGTGAACCGCAGGGAAATGACGAGGCGCCTATTTCATGTGAGTGACTAATCATATTTCAAAATGTCAGAGAATCAGCTTGCTGCAAGGCGATAACTGGATTTCTTCTAGATTGACAACTGAGAAATTAATCACCCGTGAATTCAAAATAATAAAAAAAAACAACAACATCCTTTTGTCAGACGCTGGGCGATTCAAGTGTTGCGTGAAAGCGTGTGTGTGAGCTGCTGTGTCGCTCAGAAGCTGTGTCTCAAAGTGAGGGGAAATCTTGAGAGAAAATCCGGTTACCTCGCACGGGGGGCTCGTGTGGATCTCGGCGCGCGTCTTTGGATTTGGGTTGATCTCAGGAGCGGAGGATGAAGATGATGCCGAACCACGGAGCGCACTTTTGCGCTCGGCAGGTCCACACAGGAGAAAAGCGTCCGTCTCTTCTCTCGGCCACTCTCATCACTGATTCATTTGAAAACAGACACCAGTGGAGGAACGCAGTCCTTGTTTATTCAAAGTGGAGAACTCGACTCCGTCTCCTGCTCACGTAGACGAACCCGTGTATGGAAACGCGGGCAGAGTTGTTCCCGAGCCACTGCTTTGCGTAGCAGACAGGAGGGTGCGGGGAGGAGCCGTCTGCCGTCAGATGATCAGGGAAAGGTGCTCTCCTCACTGATGCTTTACAATCCTGAGCTTAAGCAGAGCTCCAGCTCAGACCCGAACACAATAACCTCGATCTTATCGTCTCTCAGCCGGACATGCTACTTCTCTTTTACTTGGCTATGCCTTATTGTCTTCGTGTAACACAGACTTCTGCCTATCCGTGGCTATAAACACAGATATATATATATATATATATATATATATATATATATATATATATATATATATATATATATATATATATATATATATATATATATATATATATATATATATATTGCAATCAGCAGTAATATTAAACAAAAAAGAAGAAAAGCTGATATATTGTCAACTGCTTAACTTCAGTTTCAGTCAAACATATTGTACTTCCAACAGAAAAATCCCACCAATGCCATCACACTATTAATAGTGCTATTAGAAATGTAAGCATTTCTTACAAGCTTGGGCATGAGACCTAACAGTCAGACTGATTTGAAATCTATATATCAGGCTTCTTTCTACCTTTTCCTTCTACCAATTAAAGTCTTGATTCTACTAGAAAAGAAGGGTGATGTGCTGTCCAGCCACACTGGAAATAAGGCATGTTTATAGCTGTTCCAAATGGCCACTCTGGCAGAGGGAGAAGCCAGATTTCACGGGTGATCATTTAAATATGGAGATGAAGGCGCACATTTTCAGACAGACTCTCTTGGAAGACACAAGAACTGGATTTCATTGTTCAAATGAAAACTACTCCAAATAGTAGTGATGTTTATATACTCATATATAGGCTCTGAGGAGTCCAATCCACGACTGATAGCATTCCTCTGTGTGTGTCTTTATCTATGCTTTTACTGTATTGGCATTATCTTTGGGATCATTGTCATGCAGAAAAATAAAGCTGGTGCCAATCAGACATTTTCCAGATGGTATTGCATGGTGGATAAAAATTGGTCAGTGTTTTGCTGAGTGCATAATTCAATCAGTTATGGCAAGACTACCAACACCATAGGCTGAAATGCAACCCAAACTATGACAGTCTTCACCATGTTTTACATATGGCTGTAGACACTCACTCTTACACCTCTCTCCTGACCTCCTACATACATATTGACACCAGTTTGAACCAAAAAATATCAAATTTGGATTCATTGCTCCATAAGCCCTGTTGCAGCAGATTTTCAGTTAAGTGCTTGTGTAATTTGGCATGCCACAACCTTTTCACCTCATTTCACTTCCTTAAGAATATCTTCCTGACAGCAACCCCTTCACTGAGACTATTTCTGATGAGGCTTTCTGGAAACAGTAGATGGATCAACTGAAGGTTAAGATTAGCACATGCTGTAGGTATTAAAGGTACTGTGCTGCAATCATAACTAATAGAATTGGTTAATTATAGACTTCCACAGGGTTCTGTGCCAGGACCAATGCTATTTACATTATACATAATTCCCTTAGGCAGTGTTATTAGAAGGCATTGCATACGTTTTTATTGCTGTGCAGATGATACCCAGCTTTATCTATTCATAAAGTCAGATGACACAGATCAGTTAGTTAACCTGCAGGAATGTCTTAAAGACAAAGACCTGGATGACCTCTAATTTCCTGCTTCTAAAGTCAGATAAAACTGAAGTTATTGTACTCAGCCCCACAAATCTTAGAAACATGGTGTCTAACCAGACAACTGTGAGGAGTCATTTTTGACCAGAATATGCCCTTCTATGCACATATTAAATAAATATGTAGGACGGCTTTCCTACATTTGTGCAATATTTCTAAAATTAGAAACATCCTGTCTCAGAGTAATGCTGAAAAACTAGTTCATACATTTATTACTTCTATACTGGACTACTGTATTTAATTATTCTCAGGTTGTTCTAAAAGCTTCAGTTGATCCCAAAAAAAAAGCATCTCAAGGCAACTGTTTTTGTGATTCATGAATTGAATTGAATTGAACTGAATTGAACTGAATTGATTTGAATTGAATTGGATTGGATTGAATTTAATTGAACTGAACTGAACTGAATTGGATTGAATTAAACGTAACTGAATATAATTGAACTGAATTGAATTGAATTGAATTGAACTGAACTGAACTGAATTGAATTAAACGTAACTGAATATAATTGAACTGAATTGAATTGAATTGATTTGAACTGAACTGAACTGAATTGAATTAAACGTAACTGAATATAATTGAACTGAATTGAATTGAATTGAATTGAATTGAATTGAACAGAACTGAACTGAACTGAACTGAATTGAATTAAACGTAACTGAATATAATTGAACTGAATTGAATTGAATTAAACTGAACTGAATTGAATTGAATTGAATTGAACTGATTTGAATTGAATTGAATTGAATTGAATTGAATTGAACTAAACTGAATTGAATTGAATTGAATTAAACTGAATTGAATTGAATTGAACTGAATTGATTTGAATTGAATTGAATTGAATTGAATTGAATTGAATTGAATTGAATTGAATTGGATTGAATTGAATTGAACTGAACTGAACTGAATTGAATTGAATTAAACGTAACTGAATATAATTGAACTGAATTGAATTGAACTGAATTAAACTGAACTGAACTGAATTGAATTAAACGTAACTGAATATAATTGAACTGAATTGAATTGAATTAAACTGAACTGAATTGAACTGAATTGAATTGAATTGAACTGATTTGAATTGAATTGAATTGAAACACTTTTCAGTGAAACGCATGTGTAGCATGCAAACGTATAATTCCAACCTTTTAAATTAGAGGAAAAATAAACAAATAATGTCTAATAAGAAGAACATGGTTAACAAGAGTGTCTTATTTGGTATTTTTCTGATCTGAGAAAGTCTCACCTAACATGTCACTCCAAAAACTTCCATGACTGATTAAATGTATTGAGACTCAAGTCTTTTCACACTCATCAAACTGTTCAGTGACCCCACGTGCTCCTATGGATGGGCATACTGTCATGCAGAAACCACTCGCATCAGTAAGTCTTGGATGTTTCCTTATAGACATCTGCGTGTACAAAAGAAATGTGGAAAGGAAAGCATTTACCAGGAAGCAAATGTGTTCAATCGTTGCTTTTCTATATTGTTATTATTATTATTAGACACCATGAGCAACACAAGTTGCAACACAGAAAATGCTTCCATCTCTTTTTTTCCCACTAATTCAGCCAGTTTTTTTTTATAACATGTCATACTCAGCATCAAATCTGTGCTGTTGCATAGGTTTGTGCTAATGCAGTTGTTAGTGCTGTTCTTTTCCCACATGTTATAGATGTCTCATATTACTGATATTTCCCTGCAGCCAGTGAACAGGAAATATTTAATCCCCCATGTTTTAATGCATCTGATTTTAACCTATAACCTTCTAACCTCATTTACATAAGAACATTGCCAAACTTTAGTCATTCTCTCATCCCCTTGTTAACATCTGCATGAACATGGAAATCTAAAAACAGGCTCACCATTTCACAGGTGGGACATAATATCTGAAAAAGACAAAGCTCTTTTTTACAAAGAAAGGGTCAGATATGCCTGGGAGCATCATGAGAATCCAAAATCCCCATCCATAATTGAAGTGTATGTGTGTGTCTAACATCCCTATTGACTGCACTTCCTACAGGAGGCTGTCTCAGAATCCTGGCTGTTGTAGCTGGATTCCTAAAATGAGAGCCAATGCCAGGGCAAGTGAAGGGCGCATTTATATTTCAATAGCTCAGTCAACCTTTAGAGAGAGCAGGAGAGAGAGAGAGAGAGAGAGACAGAGAGAGAGAGAGACGGAAAGACGGAGATCATATTTGAGTGCTTAAAAAATGTATGGTGTTTGTAGGACAAAGGATGGCAGCTGTATGTAGATTTTAATACAGAGAAATGAGGACACTGAACAAGTCACTGCCTAGTCAGCACCAGTGAAGCTGACGGGGGATTCTGACTCTGAAAAAAAAAGTCAGTTTTAGCTCTAATTGAGCACAAAAGAGAACTTCCATGTGATGGGGTAACAGTTTGGGGAGTGGAAACTAAAATTCTGTCCTTCTTAATAAAATATAGCGCTGTGCTAGATAAAAAAAAAAAAAAAGAATGTTGGGAAATGGGAAATGTAGGACTCAGAGCGTTTCTGACCCTACTTTGACGACTACTGGAGTGTAAAAGATGGGAATAGTTACAGGCTGTACTTTGTGGAGTGCCGATGTATTTGATAATTTATCAGGCGCCTGAGCAGAGCTGCAGTGATTACCTACGGCCCACAGCCAGCGAGACACCTGAAGTCACAAGGTCTCAAGCTCAGAATGAACTTTTCATGCTGACTCAATAATATTTTGGTAGATATAGGCAATATTTCAAAGTCATATTTAACTTTAAATTTTTAGAGGAGAATCGCACATTAAATCTGCAGAGCAAGCTATTATTTATTGAAAGGGGATTTTGTAGCTTTCATTGTAATTTCATTGGTATTTTAGCTGTTTCCCTACCTGAGATCATCGTAGGATGGCTCCTATGGACACTGACCCATGCATGCATTAAATTATCCACTAGCAGCTCCTCTGCAACTATGCTTTTATGTCATTTGAACGTGCTGTGTTTGTAACTGTCTGTTGTGTAATCTCTTTTTCCATTTCACAGTCAGAGAGCTGCATCGGTGCTGTTAAGACTTGTCCCACCGTGGCCTGGAAAAGGCTCCCACTGATGAAATTTTCATTGAGCAGATGAAGCGCGAGCGTAGTTTCGTAATTCCCCAGTGAGTTGCATCAGCTCGTACTGATATCGTTCTATCAAGACCCACTAAAAGCAGATCTGATATTTTGATAGCCAAGGGAACTTATTCTGTTTGAGCGGGATCCTTCATATGCCAGGGATTTGGACTACACGTACCACATGATTGAGATGTTATTTTGGTTAGAAGTGACATTTTCATGTTCAGATCATTTCATTGTCCCTTAACCGTCAATATGACGACACTTTCTGGTTGATGTGACTAACTGATCATCAACTTTGAAGATGCAACAGCAGCTTGGCTGGTATCTCTCAAGAGCATGCACATATTTTAACAGCAATTGTATCTTTTAAAAGAGCATAGGAGTGGGATCCACCTCAGGGTTTTTAATCCCACACTCTTCCTTTATGTATAGTATTTACTTGTAAAATCCTCCAGAAGTCTGTTTGAAATTTAGTGCTGATTCAAACCTGCAGAGATGCTTGAGATTTATATTTGGCTCGAGCATGCATCAAGATGTTAGTTTGTTCAGGGATGCAACAGAGATGCCAATAAGTCATTTTGCCATATTTCCTTTTTACTATTTTTCTAAATTAGAGCATCTTTTACAACACCTCGAACATGTTCAGCAATTTAAACAGTGGAGTAAAAACAATGCAGTGATTTTAGTGCTTTTGGCATTGTGCGCCTTTCCAAACTGTTGCCAGTGTTTATTTAAAAATCTGGAAGTGAGCGGAGGCATTTGGCTGACAGTGAGCCAATCTTATTTCTCTTTGCATTTCATGTTGTTATAAAAGCTGGAGCAGAATTTTTTTTGGATGTTCCAGAACTTTTTTCTTTTTTACCTTCATAGCAAGGAGCCAATCACGAGACCACAGAGTTTACAAGATTTTTTTTTCACATATTTTTTACAGTTGGGATTGAAAAAGGAAAGAAAAAAGATAACAATAATAATAATAATAATAAAAATGTTGTATCCCCATTTAAAAACCAGCAGTAAAATTCATAAAATTACAATTTTCTGTGTTTATTTACTCCAAACAACCCATGGCCCAACTGCACACAAGATAGCTGTCACTGGCAAAGATGTCTCAGCATATTGACAGTATGCTGAGATATCAACAAAGGGGCAAAAACAGAGCTGTTTCCAGAAAAAATGTCTTCTTTTTTGGTACTCCACTGGTTATGAAAAATTTATTTAGTGTTATCTCATTTGGAGGATGTACTGCAGTGTCATACGGTCGACTGCAAGCCTTGTATGTCCATACAAGATTGGCATTGCTGACGTGCACAAAAGACCGAGATGGTTTAGTAAGAAAATTAAAAACTATGGTTTACCTAGGTTTCTGACAAATACGCGCTCACCAGCCACTGTGTTAGATACACCTTGTTGGACCCCATTTTGCCTTCAGTACTGTCTTAATTCTTGGTAAATGGCCTGCTTCTTACATAGCATTTTTTCTACTCGACTTGAGCACTCAAAGTGCTTTATAACCATTTACACATCTAAGTGCTCTTATCTAACAGTCACACACACTAATGAGCGCATTTGAGCAAGTTGGGATTCAGTATCTTCCCCAAGGATACTTTGGTATGCAGACTGGAGCAGCCAGGGATCAAACCACCAACCTTCCAATTAGATGATGACCTGCTTTACCTCCTGAGCCACAGCCACCTCTTTATGGCAACAAGGTGCTAGACATTCCTCAGAGATTTTGGTCCATACTGGCACGAGAGCATCACACAGTTGCTGCAATTTTGTCGACCGCACATCCATGATGCAAATCTGCCGTTCCATCACATTCCAAAGGTGCTTTATTGGATAGAGACCTAGTGGCTGTGGAGGCCATTTGAGTACAGTGAACTGTTTGTCATGTTCAAGAAATCAGTTTGAAATGATTTGAACTGTGTGACATGGCACATTATCCATCAGAAGATGCCTGAACCAGCAGCCTGAACTGTTGACAAGGCAGGATGGACCCATGCTTTCATGTTGTTTATCCCAAATTCTGGCCAAAGATCTGAATGTCACAGCAGAACTTGAGACTCATCACACCAGGCAACGTTATTCCAGTCCTCTACTGTCCAATGTTGGTGAGTTAGCATAAGTAACCATGAGTCGGTAATACCTGACACAAACAGTAATATTTTTCAGGAAATCAAAAATAGCATTAGCATTAACTTTGGTATGTGTACTCATGTATGTTATTATGGTATATTTTGAGGTTGTGAACCTCAAAAAAATTGGCATCAACTACAGTGGTTACTAAATGGGAACCAACCAAATAGATGAGTCAAACAAATGTTCACTCCAGCCCTGTCCATATTTGTGACAGCAGACACACTGATTTCATAAATGATCTCTTAATGGGAATAGTCAAATCTGTTTTATTATATGTTTATTAATATGTTTTATGCAGATATTTATTTGAATCTTTACCTTATGATATAAAACACCTTGAGATAACTGTTGTGATTTGGTGCTACATAAATAAAATTGAATTGAATTGAACTGAATTAAGATTATGTGGCAAATGTGTTCACAAGAAATCTAACACAAATCAAGTATTTAATTCTGATCCCTATAAAATCTCTTCTGCCCTCCTACTGAGTGATGGATGCATCCAGGTAGTTTTGTCTGTCTTGGGTGCTGAGCAGGCTTTGGGTTATCATAGTGAGTTGTTGTTTTTCTGATATTAAGAGTGAAGTTGCAAAAATAAAAAAAGGGCAAACAAAAATTTGATTAGTACAGCTTTAATCTGTGACTCCTGGGATTAATTTGCATCTGTCAGTGCTTATTGCTTTTTTATGGAAATGAATTGGTGCTAAACCGTAGTTAATGCTTAGCCTGAATTAAAAAAAAAAAAGCTCGGTCATACCTTTTTGAGATAACTCATACCTCCATTGTGAGTCTAGCTCACAGCTTGGGTCTTACTATGATTTTCTACAAGAGAAAAAGCCAACTCTCCAGGTCAGTCATTGTGATTGCTCACTGCTACACACCGAGTATGAAGGGAACAACTCTGTAAGCAGGAACTACCTCCTAGCGTGAGGTGACTCAATCACCATGGTGACAGGGGAGGCCAAACCATCAGCCCCTTGCTTGGTGCTGAAATGTTTTATTTGCCTGGCAAAGAATGGGATGGAGAGCTTTGACCTCCCACCTAGCTTCTCATTCACCCACTACTGATGATTCAAAATGCACAGAGCCCTGATTGTCCTGTGAACAAAGCCAAATCATGTAAGAGAGTCAAGTGTTGACCTATGCATGATGTATATTTGAAGCTGCACGTTTCATCCGAGGAGCTGAAGAGGCATCAAAATAGATTAAAGAGCTGTGAATATGGCTTCAAAATAATTGGGCACCGAGTTTGAACTGCTTACACACACACACACACACACACACACACCTTGATGGGAAGATGCCACTTTCACATCAGTGAAGATGAAGAAATAGCTTAGCCTGGCTTAGCCTAGCATAAAAACTGGAAATAGTTGGTAATAACCAAAAATGCAAAAAAATGCAGAGTATTATTTTTACTTTTTTGTCACCTGACAACCACCAGTTTTTAAGGAAAAAATATATTCCCAGATGGTTGGCAAGTGGTTGCAGGAAATTGCTTGGTCACAAAGAGGTATACGCTGAGCTGAGCACCTCCTTGTTATTACTTAGATCGCTAAAAGATTGCAAACATTCGCAGCAATCTGCTTGCAACCAAAGAAATCACAAGGAGGCCTTTGGAGTAGCACCCTCTTTGCAACTGATTTCATCCAGAGACAAATAGGAGCCTCCAGCAAACTACTCACCAACCAATCAAATAATACACATTTTAACATAGTGGCCAGGGGTTGTCAACCGGTCTCTGGCCAGTGTGACTGAGGCTTTAGCCTGACAAAATACTGTCAATAATTTACACAGTACTCCAGCATAAGTAAATACTTTGTGTTTATTTTATTTTTTACAGTTTTTTGTCTGAATTAATGAATCAAATAGTATTGAAAAATTAAATAGGGAGCTTTGGGGGTGATGCTCTGTTGCACGACTAGAGCCAGGCTAACTCTCTAGTTGCTACCCAGTTCTTCCTGCAGCTTCATATCGGCTCTACAGACATAACAGTGGTATCTCTCAGCAAGCAGTCAAAATGTGCATATTTCCTAAAATGTCAAATAATTCCCAACAAATGCAAATTCCAGGGTTTGTTTTTATTGTTCTGCCTATGCAGATAAGGAACTAAAAGGTCAAAGTTGACATTTTTATATACTACCGATGAACATGTCAGTGCTCAGACTGTGCATATATTTTAAAGACAAATAACATTAGAAACAAGGGTTCTTTTTTTGGAAAAAGAAGAGGGGTCTTGCTTTAAATGATTCACTTTTTGTGTGACAGAAACAATTTCCAAGCTGTCATTTTCTCTTTGTGTCCAGCAGCAAGGATAAATCCGAGGATCAGCCAAGCTAATTTGGAGCAGGTGATGTGGGAAAGTTATAATTGTGCTTTTGTTCACACATTCACAGCTGACAATGTACCACCTGCCACTGTGTGAATCGCATGCTGTTAATATGCTGTCTGTACTTGGCACATAGGTTTGACCTAGAACTAGTTACATATTACTTATACTGTACTGCTGTAATAATTCAGAGACTTTGCAAATAGACTCATTAGACATTTACCTGATCTTTGCTAATAGTGGCATATTAATAGCATTGAAAGTAAGCATATTGATGCATTATTTCACATTCAGATATAACATTGAAATACCATACTGTAAATTCAAGCTATCAAGTTCAATATCCTGCTCTTGGGCTGGTGCTGTTCCCAACCTCTGGGAAGCTTTCAGATGCCATTCAGATGAGCATGAACTTTCCACACAATGGCTGGCAGCACAGTCAGATGACCACACATCTCCAAGTTTAACTTATTTGGACTAGCACATGAAGCCTCTCCTTGAGCTCCAGTTTGTGCAGTAGCTATTTTTAGACATGCTATTTGGAAGTGACTAAAGTTAACAGCTTCCCTGTCAATCAAGCGTTTGTTTTTAATATAACCATGAGATGTCTTCATTGATTGAAATTGATTAGGCCTACAACTTGAATAAAACAGTGCCGCATGCTCCTGAACTTATCGCCTGTGCAGCTTCTTGACAAAAGCGGCAGTGCCAAAAGGCATTTTGTTTCTCGTCTTAGAGACATACATCCTTCCGCATATTTCTGTTTCACACCTTCACACCTTGAAAAAAAAAAAAGCCACTTCATCAACAATAAAGAGGCTGACAAGGGTGTGATGTAGGCCCACTGACAGCAAATTCGACAGGGCTACACCAAACATTTCCCTCCTGACTTATTAGCATCCTGAAAAGTAGGTCAATCAAAGGAGGAGGGGAGAAGCATGTTAAGAAAAGCACATAGTAGTGCTGGAAATGCTTACTGCCAAAGTAATAGTGGAATTGCAAAACAAAACAAAACAAAAAACATTTGCATTTCAGAAGCACTTTCATCATGATAACAAAATTCCAAATTAACAGAAAGGTTGATTTTGTGGAACAGTTTGATTGACAGGTTGCAGGGACCGTCAGCGCCATATTTACCTTATTACAATATCTTCTCTGCTTTCAACTCACTAAGGTTTATTACATGCTAATTGGCAATTAATTGATGTAAGAGCCTTCCAGAAGACTCATTCCCTACCGAGTCTATAATACCTTCTTTGGGTTTTCCACTGTTGTTGCCAAGCACTCAGTAGGGCAGAGTACATCCTCCTTAAAGCCAGCCAGGCTTCATTGCTTAGATTTGTTTCATTATTTCATTACATGATGACATTTAAACAGCTATTTTTGCAATCAGGAGGAAAAAGTGTAAATTTATAGAGAAAATTCAATGTTAGGAAAAGCAAATTAATAATAAACGAGCCGGCCCTGAAAGATGTCATATGTTTACAGGCATAATAAAAGAACAAGGAATCAAGTGTGCTATTTAAAAGGAAAGATCATCATTAAAGAGAGCTAATGCTGTACATTGTGACATTTTGATAACACTGACAGCACTGTCGTTTTCATTTGATTAGAAGCCGGTTTGAAGCTTGACGCCCATAAAAGTTTTCTGCATTAATAATGATAAACACGATGTCAGCTGCTGCAGATCACAAATGGCACAGATGAAGGAAACTGAAGCAGGTGAGCGGATGAAAGGCCCAAATACACAAATAAAAGACCTGGTGGATAAATCTAGTGCAGAGAAGTTGGAAGTGAGAGTGCAGCCTATTGCATGTGTACACATGTTTGCACGTTTGTCTTTTGTTTACATAGTGTATAACTATTTTATGCAGAGTGTCTAAATATTTAATGCTGTGTAAAGGCTTCTTTCTGGATATGGTGTGTTTGCAGATTTATTTGCTTTTAAGGCTCAGCAAACAACTGTGTTGATGGCTCACAGTAGATTCAGTAAAGTTGTGATTATGGGAAAGTATTGACTTGCGCAGATGGACCGGTTGTACATTCATCACTCATTTCATTGGGTCTATAATTCACTCTCTGGCCCATAATTTGACAACACAATGCGCAACACATAATGCAAATGCACACATGCAGTGCAGAAGCCTTTGATGGATTTGTCCTATGCATACAATATCCTAATTATTCTGGCTGCTGGAAGGCCAGGATTGCCAGAGAAATGCAAAATTAAGTCATATTGATAGTATAGCTTTACCCCAAGTTAACTTTTCTTTTCTTGTCTTGTGCAGTCAAATTGTTCTCAATTTGGGAGCTGGGAGCTATCTACACTAACTTTGATCGCTTCTATAATCGCCAAACATGATAGCTTTGTCCTGCATTCAGCTCTGCCCTCTTCCCTGGAAATAAAAGAAGCACAGAAAAGAGGTAGGGTAGTACATTTAAGGGGGGGGAATCACATCTTTGCTTTTTTTGACAGATCTTTGAAGTTATTTGTATCCTCAGGCAAAGCAAAAGTACTGAGTGTGATAGCTTTTTATTCGCTGTAAGATTTGGTTTTTGTTTTGTTTCTTTTCTCAACTTTTTTATGCAGCGTAGCATATTTTAGATACAATGATGGCAGCTGAGCCTCAGGGAGTTAGAGCTTGTCTGTGTGCCAAGTGCATCCTTTAGGGTCTCTAGGTTATATCGGTGGAGATCAAAATAACACTGAACAGAAAGCAAGTGAAGGGATGAAGGAATGTGGCAAAGCTTCTTGACTGTCCTGCCTGCTCACAGGATGTATTTATTTATTCTTTGTAGACTTCTTTTGCCCTCTAAAGTCCATCAACTTTTGACTTAGGTTTCTTGACTAAGCTCCAAAACTTTTGTTAGACTTGACTAATATCTTAGAGCTGTGCACTGGAAGCTCTGCGCTGCCTCTCTTCCCTGCATCCCATGACTTTTTCTTTGAGGAATAGCTACAGAAGTGCTTTAACACTGGAAACACATGATAGTGCAGGATAATTTAAAAATCAGGTAACAAATCAGTTACTGGCTCTCTCATCACTAGCCTAGGATTCTGTTGGCTAGTTAAGCGATGTCAGCACGCTGACTTTCTCAGCATGACAAGCTGGTAGCGGTAGCATGTTTACCATCAGACCAATCATTTAATAACAATTCAAGGGGTTTCTAATGTTACACAGGGATCCACTCTTTAAATAACACCGATAGCTAGAGAATTTGATCCAATGGTTGTTACAACCTTTCATGAAAATAAAAAAAAATTGTTGTGAAGCTATAACAAAGATCAAGAAATCAACAAGGTCTAGGATAATTCTTTCTTCTTTAATAATCTTGTAAAAACATAATAATAATAATAATAATAATCTTGTATTAACTACAAACAGTTAATTGCCCTTTTTTTTGTCCAGCAGTGATATGCAAACAGTATATCTATTGTGGGTAAAAAAAAAAAAAAACACAGTCTAATACATGTCTGTGACTCTGAAACAATAAACGGTGACATTTTTGTGTTGTGCATGATCGTGACTGAAATAGCAGTGATTTAAGATAAAATGTTGCATAATTAGCTTGTAAACAGTTTTAGTTACCTATCATCTCGGCAGGGGAACTCGAAACAAATACAGCTTCAGTCAGCTGATCTGTTACAGTCGAACCCATCCTGTGCTAACAACTTAAGAAAGCACTTCATACCCTGCAAACCTTCCAATCTGTGTTGTTTACAGTAGTTTGATCAGCTATTTCCCCAGTCTGAAAAATAAAAACAAAAATCCCTGCACAGCTTTCTTTAAAGCTTATTGAGATTTTGGCTGTTGTGTCTCTGTGGGTTATTTGGCACTCAGAGTTCAAAGGCGTTTATTGAACATACCAGTGTAAACTCCATCTTCATCAAGGTTGAGTGTAGTTCTGATCAGCACAGACTGGGTATAGAAAAGATTCTTAAATGACTGTGTGTTAAATATGCCAGTCTATAATATTGGAAATGATGATTATTGAAGCCTTACCCTTGTTAAATAGTAAGAAGGGGTGCTCGTTACACAGCTTCCTAAGCAGGTCAGTAATGTTGCACTTTAAAGTACCTTTATTGGACATTTAAGGGGTTTTGGAGGTGTTATTGTGGCACTGAGAATGACCATTAGGGGCCTCTTTTTGGGTGTTGATTGTGCAAGGCTTGCCTCTCTGCACAACACAGCCCTTCTTTAAACAACCAGGCATGGATTATTGAAAAGGCCTGCATGCTTAAAAGTGAGAGTTAAGCAGGGATTGTACTCTGTTGTGGTCATGGGCACAGACAGCTGACGATACCACAGTGAAGTATTCGTTCCTCTTACACTTCTTTGAAGTACACTTGAGAGGTGCATGTATAGATGGCACATTATTATGTAAAGTCACAGGTATGTTCAGTGTCTGAAGACAAAATTCAGACCCAAGCAGAACCTGATGAACTTGCAAACACGGGAACTAACACCCAGGTTAGCATTTGTAATTGAAAGGTCATCGCAGCTCGAGCAGATAAAACAAGAGGCATCCTGAATTTGTTTATTTCATTCTTGATATTTATCAGTATTTAATGATGAGAATCTGCCACTTTCTATAATTCCAAAGCTGCACAGCAACTACCGTTCTACAAATGGACAGAAATTACCAAAATGAAATGCAAAAAATATAAAATAAAATAATATTAATAATAATTCTGTATGAAGAAAGAATGGGAGGCATTTTAAAACCACAGCAGCCAGCTACTCACAGTGTGTTGTAAAAAGTCGAGGTGATGCAACACAGGGGTAAACATGGCTCCACTGTGACTTTAATCAAATTTCAAAATGTCTCAATTTCATCATTTAATGTGTTGTTTTGCACTATGTTCAATTAAATACAAGATTTGCACCAATGATGGTGCGATGTGCCATGATGTTCTGTTCTTACATATTCACAGCACCCCAGTAAGTTTGTCACAAAGTTATATGACTGGTTGAGAGGGCAGCTGGAATTTTCCAGTTGTTTTGTGGCTGCTGAAAAACTGATTGTCATGTGAGTCTCATTTCCCACAAAACCGACTCCCACACTTTATAATCCACTTGATTAGAAAAGGATTGTTCCCTCAACTCCACAAAAGAAATAAATCCGATTCCGCCCTGTTGTGTAACCGTAAGTGCTCTTGACTCAGCTAAATCAGCAGTGTGTTTATTACTAAAATTAGACTCAAAACCCTTCATCAGTCAACTGCGTTTCTCTTTCCTTCAACTTATTCCTCTTGTAATCATGCAATTTTTCACATTAGCAAAAACACAGCATGCAGCAGTTTCTTCACTTCCCTCCAATCCATGCATTAAAAATACTGCCACACAAAACTTTGAATCAATGAAAAAAAAAATCATGTTTAATATAACTTCCTCAAGCTTATCACGTCATTAATTAATGGGGAACTTAACAAAGAAACACTGTAAGGAAGTTACAGAAAATAATTAGTGCACGCTTAAGCCTTCATTCATTTTTAGCAATTGGGATTCTTTGATTAAAAAGTGGTGTGACTTGTCATTCACTGCGCAAAGAAGTCAGGCAATTAATTTTTTTTGATGTCAAAACCACAGACATTATGTTGCATGTGTCAAACAATATTAATATTAATACTATTGTTGTTGTTGTTGCAGTTTCCTTTTCAAAGAATGCTTCTAATACAGCCACAGAAAAGCTTGCCTTAAGCATGAGGAAGGACATCAAAGAGGATGTAGCAATCATGCAGATAGGATAGAAACATGTTTCAAGCTCAGTGCACTTCTTCAGGCACCAGGGGCGATGAAAAAGGACGCTATGAATATGTAAAGGAGAAGAAAATGGGAGAATGTGACGTAAGCTGACCAGGAACAGATCACATGAAAATATAATTTATGTACATTCATATGATTCTGCGATATTACTTATTTTCTAACACAATGCTTGTGAAACTCTAGGGGAAAGTGGCTAACAGTACTAACAGAAGAAAAGGGTGGATGGCATATACAAAAAAAAAAAGATCAAGTTCCTCATTCGGTGTATCTGGCATTTTGGTACCTAACATCAAAAATCCATTCAGCTCGTGCCCTACAGCAGATCATGGTTGTAGGGGTTTGTGGAGCAGAATTTTAATCCCGCAACCTCAGGTAAGTATTCTGGGAAGTGATTTACAAGGGTAGTATTATTACTACTTTAATATTCAACAGTGCATGTTTTCAGGGCACACTGAATTTTACCCACACTATAAATCGGAGGTTAGGGCACTGAATAGCATGAGAAAACTCTTTTTCTCCCTTAAGGACTAAAATAAAACACTGTAATAACAAGGTGTTACAATACTTACAAATCACCTGTAAGCTGTTGAAAGGTGTTTTGTTTTGGTTTTTTGGTTTTTTTCATGAGTCTTACAAGTTCAGCCTTTAATAGAGACCCAATACATTCTATTTCCAGCACCTGTTTAACCATAAAAGCCACTGTTGAGATTTTTCAGGTGTTTGTGAAAACAATGTATTGTACAAGAATACTAATATGCAATAATTTAGCAATTTGTTGAATGTAAATGCAGTATATGAATTGCCTATTGTCAAACAGCACTTTACTGTTGATGCAAAACTGGGGTTCTATGTCATGAAAACATTAAGGAAAAAATGTAAGACTGACACCGTTTATTTGATTAAAAGCTTATGTATGTGTCCTTTAACCAAAATTTGACTACTGTTGATGTGTAAGAGAAATGTAAGCAAATGCATTGTACACGGCATACCTTCGGATGCACTCTTGAACAAAAGGCTTATTCAAACAGCAAACATTCAAAAGCCTGTACACACTGACCACAAACGATGCGATGCTACTCATGCAAACACCCACACAGTCAAATTCAAATTAACAGGTGCCAATAGCCCCTCAGGCTATCTGTGGGGGTTTCAGAGTCCACCTGTGCAGAGCAGCTAGGTTGTGAACTCTACGTGACACCAACGTGTGAATGCGCCTCGGCATTCATCCCTGAATAATTTGTGGGCTGCCAGCTCAACTGGGCTAAATAGTCTCCTAGCCCTTCAGAGAGCCACTTTGCTCTGCAATCTCAGCTGGTCCACATTTCATGCATCTGGGGCTGCTATGATGAAAGAAAGAAAAAAGACATTGCGTGTGTTTAATAAATTATGTGCTGCTCTTCGGATGTTTTCCAAACCATTTGGTTTGACTGATATATACACATATGCTGTCCTTATTCAAATATTGGCCACTGTAAATATTGCACGTATCATCACCAGCAGGAATATCATCTGTTTATGCTGCCAGCTGAAGAAAAATGTAGGAAGACTACTCTAAATTGTATAAATGATATGTCTTTATAAATATTAGTCTTTGGATGATGTATTTTGTGATATAGACTAATAGTACATGCCATATAACAAACTAATATTTTGACATATATACTAATAGACAGTGAAAAATAACCTCAGAAATACACTGCTGCTCTAAAGACTGGGCTTGCTAAGAAATGCCTTTGGTTTTGAAAGAAAACATCTTTTTATTGAATACAGTCAGAAATTTCAATAGCAGGTAACAATTAATCAAACCATTCAATCCTAAGTTTCTTAGGATTTTTAATGGAATGTCAACACAGTCATAAAAAGGCCAATTTTAAGCTGTGAAGATAAATGTGCACTATAAGTTATCTGCTGTTGTCGTCGTCTTGTGAGTTGTCTGTTTCTCTACCTGTTACCTTGCTAAGTTTTGCACTAGAGCATCCCAGTCCTCTTTCTGTCCTGCTTGGAGCTTTGTGTTTTTCTGCAGAGAAAGTAGTACACACTGCTGTATCAGATCTTTAGTACTTGGGCAACCTCTCACATGGAATAGCTTTCATTTCTTATAGCACCACAAAATGAACCATTATGAAAAGATTAAGGTACCTAATGAGATATTACTCCATAGTGAAGTATAATCAGAGCTGAGTTCATCTCTACCATGTAGGCCTATACATCACATTGATGTAAAGTGTTGTTCCTTTTATGCTTTGTGAATTGTAGCAAATCCGTTGCCAGTGCTTTCTCCAGTGATATTACGGCTCCATGCTTGACTAAGTAGGAACAATGGAATTATCAATTAAAGAGGGACTCACCCACCTGTCTGGGTGTCTGATCAGCATGGGCCATCTGCAGGCTTAAGCAGTCTTACACATAGATCTTCCAGTGAACCAAAACTTAATGGTGGATTCACAGGCCATTTAGCCCAATATTAACATTAATCATTGTGGAATAAACGCCTTGGCTAGCCAGAACTGCAATGGAGTTTTACCAGTCTGTGGTTTCCCACTTTGCTGCTTCCATATGGTTATTCATTTTTTCAGTATTATTGATGCTTTCTTGTAATTAAGAGGAAACTTTCTGGGTTTTTTTGTTTACTGAGTAACAATGGATCCCAAAGCTAAAGTGTTTTTACAACTTTTACCTAGAACATAACATCCAATAGAATCAATTCACTGGTTCACTTCTTTGAGGTTTAAACTATTATAAAAGCTAAAACAGTAGTTTCTTCTACTCAGGCTCATGTCACTTTAGATAACAGAATACACACACTTGTAACTAAAGCATCAGACACCAGTTTAATTGCCCTGAACATTAAAATCAGCATTCACTGTGAATGCATTTGGGGGGGGACAAAAACTCATCTTTTATTTAGAAAAACAAGCCTCTCTTGCTACCGTCATAGAGGCACCCAGTAAACCAAATCTGACACAGTATGACCTCCAGGAATGTTACAGATAGATGGTCCAGATCCCAGTTATATACTGTGTATTAACTCCACATAGTGTAACCAGATATTACGTGTACCAAACGCCCATCATGTTTAGCAGATACTGTAATATTAACAAAGTTTAGCTTAACAAACTTGGATTTAATGCTTAAATTTATAAAAGATAAAGTTGTCTGTGAAATGTGTTTCTTTCCAATTATGAGTCTCACAGTGCCTGTAAGTCAGATAAATGGTATAATCCCATATTGTCCTTCTTGTTTTTCTAGATATAAACTTTTACATCACTCAGAATTTTGTATAACTTCACCCAGATAAGTGAAATTATTTTTTCAGTTATGTGAGTGAAGTGCTGAATAATTCATGTCTGAGACATTCTAAATGACAATAGCTTCCCTAAAAGCTTGTGTGCATATATTGTCTTTCCATAGAGCAAGAATAATCAGGGACAAACTATGTTTTTGCAGCCACTGGGCAGCTTGAGTCATGGGTGTGACAGCTACAGGAAGGGCTTGTCCTTTCTTCTTGAATGACAAACATGATTTGTCTTTGAATCATAAGTATTTGTGTCATGAGGTCTAACCTGATATGTATCAGAGTGAAAATATAGAAACACAGAAATGTACTGTTTGCATGTGTTGGAATAAAAATTACTTTACACGTGTATGGCTAGTTTACATTTAACAAAATCATGTAAGCATTGCTGGCACATCCATTCCATCCATCCATCCATCCATCCTCTTACTGATTCATCCAAGGTCACAGGGGGGCTTGATCCTATCCCAGCTAGCACTGAGGAAAAAGTGGTGTACTAAGAGAAAGCCAGCTAGTAAGGTTCCCAGCGGGGGCTAGCCTTTGGCTTAGTCCTGACAGGACAATTTGCACAACAATTTAATGCTAGCATGACAGGTGATACAATGGGCTTGTGAGCCAACAAAATGTGTACCCTTGCATGCACCTAATGGCCCATGACCCTTAAAAATACTATGAAAAAAGTATTGGGCCACATCTCTTGAATTGTGCTTTCAGTCCCATTGACACAGGTGTATAAAATCAAGCACCTTGCTGTCAGTCTGCCTTTACAAACATTTGTTCTAAAGAGGTCACTGAATGTGGTATTGTAATAGCACAGCACCATGCGGACAAGTCAATTTGTGAAATTTCTTCCCTCCTAGATATTCTGCAATCAACATATCAATCAACGTAAGTGGTCTTATTGCAAAGCGGAAGTGTTTAGGAATCACAGCCACAGAGTGGCAGATCATGTGAATTTACAGAGTGGGGTCGCCAAATGCTAAAGCGCATAGTCTGTAAAAGTTGCCAACTCATTAATTCCCAAGAGTTCCAAACCTCCTTTGGCATTAACATCGGGACAAAAACTGTGCACTGGTAATTTCATGGCATGGGTTTCCATGGCCAAGCAGCTCCTGTAGGTAGAATGTGTAGGTGGCCCAGTACTTCTGGACATGTCGTGCCTGCAGTGGAGATGCTGAACTGGAGAAAACGTACATGTGCAAATAGCTCCTGAGTGGAAAAAAATACTGATTGTATGACTCGATTAGATTTAAGTTTAAGTGCTTTGGCTGAGTAAGTTTGACTTTTTTTTATTTTAAAAAAAACCATGTTTTTGTATTTATTTTCACTGTAGCTCCTCTGTGATCTACTTTGACTGCACTTTGATGTAATATGACTGGGTTGCCTCAACCCAACATAATTTGCATTTTGAAGCAAAGTATGTTGGTTGTAAATACTTTGATTTCCTCATTTTTGATGAATACTGAGTATTTGAAATATTTTGCATGCATCTAGATATAGCTAATGGAGGGGGTGAATTAGAATGTGTTAGCTGGTAAAAGAAGTTATTTCCCAGATCTCTGCCGTACCTGAGGTTGTGGGTCACTATTGCCTACAGTATGTGCAAATATCACACATATTAAACATATATACTAAAAAATGACACAAAAATACTCTGTCGTAATATCTTGAATTCAAATTTAACTATAAACCAAAATTATTTCATGCTCCAATTCAAAACAACAAATTTAGAGAAGGCTTGGTTTTCTTTGGTTGGAGTCAGCATTATCAACAATGGGCAAGATATCTGCAGGCTGACTTATAGTCTGCGAAACACCTTCATTGAAGCACGGATGCTGTTAAAGTCTCTGAGCTGTTCAATCTTGTGGATTAATTACTGTTATTGTACAACATAATACAGCTCACTCTGATACAGGCATATTTCCTCACATCTTCTTTTGTACCCACCACCTGGCCAGCTATAGCTCTGTGCAAGCCTGGCTTGCTCCAAAACACAGAAGAGGTCAATGCAATGCATTCAACTCCACAATTTTGCTCTACCCTGGAAAATAAAAAATCCTGCAGTTAATTTATTCATATTCTCCATTTCTCCCTGGCCTGGCTTTGAAAACAGAGAAGGGGGCGATGACAGAACAGCCCTCTTCTGCTCTTTGAAAAGCTTCCATTAAAAATGAATGGTCCTCTTATTTGGTGAAAAGAAGGCTGGGATTGGGATCGTCTCCCAGACACAGATGGGCAGAGTGAATCCATGATGGGACCAAGTTAAAAATCTACTACTCTCCCTTTTTTCTTTTTTAGGCATTTCTTGAAAAGAGCATATACGGTTGGCAAAGCCTGAGTGGTTAACGGTTTAAAAATGTGGTTGCTTCAACTGTGGATGTAACAGAGAAGACAAGAGCAGCTTATTTTTGTGCCCCTGTCCCGTGATCGAGTTAATGTCAGTCAGATTAAAATCTTGAACAATTCTTCATTTCTGTGCTGTGTGACAAGCCAGTAGATCAGAGTTACAACTGTCACAACATTGTGCTTTGATTAATTCTGCTTTTTTCAAAGAGTCACATAAAAAAAAAGTTTACACTCGTCGCAAACACAGTTTTATCTCATGGTGCGGGGGGGGGGTGCTGAATGTGGTCAAAAGAATAGTCGCACAATAAAATCTAGCTCTAGTAAGTTTTATTTGTGAAGGGTTTCAATTTGGCTGTGGAACTTTGGCAATGTGTCACCTGAAGATCAACACTGTATTGACAGAGTGCAATATTAAAGTTCCTGTGCAGCAAGAGGTGCTGCAGGTAATGACTAACCTGCTTCAAGCAGACTTTCACGCAGCCAGTTTTCTTTTCCTCCATCTGTTGTCAGGTGCAACCCAGAAAAAAATAAAATAAGAAAGCACAAATAAAAAAGATACTGGACGGACTACGTTCTTTAGTGAAAATGACAATTAGAGAATTGTATGTTGTGGTCAAAGGTGGTCCTGTGGTGTTTTGGGATCTGCCATCTGTATAGTTTTGGTTTCCAGGTGCTTGGTATAAAAATAAGAATGGTCATGATGACATATCTTCATATTTTACTTTATATTTTCACATTTTTCTACTGTAAGCCACACATTCTCAAAAGTATTTGAGATCTTTAAGCTTAATTATAAAAAAAAAACAGTCTAGATCCTGATGATGAGCCTGCATTTTATTGCTTCTTTGTGTCCCTTTTTAGAGGAATTCAGTGTGGTTGCAGGCCTGACATAGTGTGCCACAGAGATCCCTCCTTGTGCTATTTGTTTTTAAATTTACTTAATAACTGCTCGTTTAAGTTTTATTGCAGATGATCTAGTTTTATATGCTGCTTGTTCTGGTTCAGACTCCTGCATTTAAGAAATTAATGATTTCCAGATATCACTTTCAGACCATATTATTGCACAGTGACAAAACAAGAATTTTCTACAACCTCGAGTTGAAGAAACCAACGATAACTATTGGTTAAAAAAAAGAAAGAAAGAAAATTAAACAGTAGTCTCATAATCAGTGTTCAGCGAATATACGACCTATATTTACGTTTCCAAAATGATCGCTCCTACCTCTGGCTTCGCGTGCCATATGATTAGTAAAACAGTAATCTATTAATCGGAAGGTTGATGGTTCAATCCCAGGCTTTTCCAGTCGGCATGTCAAAGTGTCCGAGAGCAAAATACATAAGTGCTTGTATGAATAAGGAATGTTGCATAAATCACTTTAAGCGCTGAAGTACTCAAGTAAAGCGTTATATGTAAAGAATAGTTTATTTAATAATTGTTTTAACTTTTCCGGTTGCAACTAATGCCGTTTAGTCTGTGCAGACGTTTCAGAAATCTGAAGAAATCCATTTTTACGTATTTTTTATGATCTGCCGGAGAAAACCGAAGTTATTTACACGCACTTTCGTCTACGACCGCTAGAAGTCGCTTTACTTCATTCTAAAACGTAGATATTGGTCGTAAAACGTGCCCGCAGAAACGACCAATATCTACGTTTTTTCAAGGAGGATGGGCTGTCAGTGTTTGTCTATCTTTAATTTAAAGAAAGAACTGAAAATTTTACTTGAACACATTTGATAGAAAATTAGATCCATACTTTATCATTTTTCTATTTTATTTTGCCTACCAGCATAAAGCTGTTATTTCAAGAGATGGACATCTCTGTGCTCCTCTCATTGATTTGCATCAATCAAGATTTACATTCATCAAAATCAGAATCTGATGACCACTGTCAGTCATATGTAATGACACCACAGATTTTTTTTCTTCAAAACTATGTCTGTGCTGATTATTTAGCAGGTGAATATATTGATAGTGTTTTTTCCTGCTGTGAGTAGTCTGACTCTGACAGTCTTGCAACTGCATGCACTCAAATCTATGGTGTCTCTGCAGAGAAAAAATAAAAACACCATATGAACACGAGTTCCTCAGTATGATTATCAATGCATACGATGCTCTTCCTACTGTACGCATTCACAGAATATATGGGCATCTACGTGATGACAGCGATGTGGTTAAAGCATATTTATAGGTGTGAACAAGTAATAAATTAATTTTGAAGTCATTTTGAAGATTTAATGATGTAGTTAACGATTGGAGTGGATGGAGGATTCCTGGTCAATCAAGGTCCAAACCCTTGCTTGTATAAGGACTAAAGCAGAATGCCAAACAAGACTGGCACACTGAAGATACTAGTGTTTTGATCAGTGTGTGAGTGTGGGTGTGTGGCGATAGGGAGTGGTCCTAGGATCACAAGCCGAAGGATGCGAGCAAAACGCATCTTTAATTCCAACACTGTTTATCTTTCCTCCTTTTCGAAGTGCAAAAATCTGAAGAATGTAAAAAGATTCAGCAATAATTTTGCCCAGTTTCTGTTGATACACAGTGGAAAAGGCTTTCAGTAAATCCTGAAAACAATCTTTGACACCCTCCCAGAAGAGTATTTCCATCAAAGCGGTATCAATAAATCCTCACTGAGACTAATTTCCTACAGGTTAAGCTTGTGTTTGTCCCTGACAAGCTTTGTAAAGATGGCACAAGGGTAAATCACACAGAGAAGCAAACCATGCCCAAGTGTTTTAGATATTAAGCAATTTTGTAATCTATTTACCTCGTGTTGGGAAACATGCATTCAATGCAGCAGCAGAATAAACACAACAATCCTTCTTCTCAGTCTATACAGGCAGCAGTAAGTAGGGAATCCGAGGGATGAAGCCTCTGTGCCTCTAACTGGATTTACTCTGCATTTGCATGAGCCTTTTCCACACTACATTAGGCAGAAAGTGGAGATAGGCCCAATAATGTGAGCCCCTTCTTTTACTACAGTGATGAGCTAATTTCAGCCATTACCCTTGAGAAATCTTTTTTTATTACCTTTAGGGAGAGTTTGCTGAGCAGGCATGCTCTTTTTCACGTTCAGCGTTCTGTTACAGGATTCAGACACTTTGACTCTTGGCAACTAACCAGTGAAAGCACAATGTGGTCACTAATAGAAGACTGAGTTCTTTCCTAGCATTTTAAAATAATATCTTATATCATGGATGTTTGGTTTTAAACACAGAGCTAAATTTATAATACACTAGAATAGTTTTTCAAATAAAATTTTAGTGTTATTTGTTAGATTTAACAGTTTGAGTCTTTATTTTAAAGCATACAAAAATTTCAGGAGACCTTATAACTATATTTACTGATTTATTAAAGGCATGTTTATTAGTAAAAGGCATCTTTATAAGCCACATATTGGCTACTTTTTTACATGAAAAAGCATGAAAAAAAGCAACCCTGCAATCTAAAATTTAAATGACAATTTTTAACAAATGGTTTCTATATTATGAATATGAGAGTAGACTGTGTTATTGCCATAACTGGACTTTATGTTTTCCTTCTTTCATCTGGTCCTTTTAGCGGTCGCCATGTCATCTGCCTCCGTCTCACCCTATTCCTTGCATCCTCCTGTCACACCAACCCTCTGCATGTGCTTGTTCATTATAACTATGAATCATATCTCTCGTCTTCCTCTTTTTCTTCTGCCTGACAGCTCCATCCAATATTCAGGAAGATATATCCACTGTCCCTCCTCTCCACATGTCCAAAATCTCAGCCTGCCTCTCTAACTTTGTCTCCAAACTGCTCATCCTGAGTTGTCCCTCTGATGTACTCTTTTCTAATCTTGTCCATCATGGTGAAAATCTTAGCATCTTCAGCTCTGCCACCTCCAGCTTGGCCTCCTGTTGTTTTGTTAGTGCCATCATCTCCAAACCACAGTACATGATAGAAAGTTTCACTACCATCTTGTAAACTTTCCCTTTCACTCTCAGTGCTATACTTGTGTCACAAATCAGCCCTGACGCTTGTCTCCACCCATTCAGCCCTGCCTGCACTCTCTTCGTCACCTCTCTTGTGCACTGTCCGTGACCCCAGGTATTTAAACTCATCTAACTTCACTATCTGTCTCCTAGCATCTACATGGTTACACGTGCCTTCCTTTCACTTACACACATGTACACACTTGTTTCTAATGATTTTCATTCCTCTTCTCTCCAGAGCATACCTCCACTTCTCCAAGCTCTCCTCCACCTGCTCCCTCCTCTCACTACAGATCACACTGTCATCTGCAGACATCATCATTTACAGAGGCTCCTGCCTGACTTCATCTGTCAGTCTGTCCATCACCATTGCAAACAACAAGGGGCTCAGAGCCAATCACTGATGTAATGTGACTTTCACCTTGAACCCATCTGTCACTCCTGAAGCACACCTCACCACTGTCTCACTGTCCTCATACATGTCCTACACCACCCTCACATCCTACTCTGCCTCTCCTGACTTCCTAATGTGGTACCACAATTCCTTTCTTGGCACCCTATTATGTGCTTTATCTAGATCTTCAAATACTCTTTCTGACCTTCTCTATCCTTCTTTATCAACACAACAAAACAAACATTGCACCTCTAGTGCTTTTTCTCAGCGTGAAGCCGTACTGCCACTCACTGATCATCGCCTCCCTTCTTTTAACCTAGCTTCAACAACTCTCTCATATCATCATGGTATAGCTCATCAGCTTTATCCACTGTAGTTACTACAGTTCTGCACATCAGGAATTTTGGCCCACTCTTCTTTAAAACATTGCTTCAGTTCATTGAGGGGTTTGTTTCAGTTCTTGGAGGCATTTATTTATGCAAAGCTCTCAGCATTTCAGGTTGGTTGAGGTCTGGACTTTGGGCCATTACATCACCTTAATTCTTTCCTTTTTTTCTGTTGTAGTTTTGTTTTGTTTTGTTTTGGTTTTTTTTGCTGTGCTTGGGATCATTCTACTCTTACCTGTTGTTGGCCTCACATTTGACTCCTGAATATTTTGGTATACAAAGGAGTTCATGGTTGGCTCAAGGACTGCAAGGTGCCCAGGTCCTGCGAAAGAAGCCCAAATCATTACCCCTCTAGCAGTGTGCTTGGCAGTTTGAATGAGGTGTTTGTGCTGCTACGTATGCTACATTTGGACTAAAGGACCAAGCAGCCTGAAAAAGAACATCCTAGGTGATCAGAAGTTTGGAGAGTTATAATGAGTCAGCACCATGACACATGTGCGATGTCATCGTTTAATACAGTTTTTGCACTTTTTAAAACTCTTTTAACACTCTTTTAAATAAGGGGATCATGGAAATAAAGTTGAATGAAAAGAACCAAAATTACCTCTTGATTAACGGAAGTAGTGCTTTAACAGAATGTGCACATCATGAAATCAGCAGATTAAACATATCCCAGAAGCTGTTTGAATGTGGTGGGAAGTAATGAGATCCAGAGACATACTTATCTTTATTCACTGTGTGCAACGTTAAGCTAATGTTTAATAATAGCATCATTACATACCATCTGTTACAGCTAATGGAAATCAATAGTTTTTTTTTTTAAATCTAAGTTGAAATCCTTCCTCTATCGCGATCCACCCAGTGATTCCCAGAAAGTCTTCATTTGATGCAGGTCTATTTGGACAGCATTCATTTTAGCAAGTAGATGTAGAGGTGATGTAATCATTACCAGAGCATGTCGGCAATTTCAGTCCCGTCTGAATCTGCCATGACAGTAATTTTTATGGACTGCTAATGCCCTCACCAGTAAAAATTCTGTCCACTCAACCTGCTATATGATATCCAGTGAAAATTACCTGAGGAAATACAGTCCAGTTCAACGTGACATCTCAGATTGTTGCCAAATATTGGGTCATTTCCTTTGGGAAGGCACTCCTTCTGTATGGTAGTGGACCATCTGCTCAAACTTCAATTGGCAGCAGGGTTTTTCCTAAAAAGAGCGTTGACCCAGTGTCTCAAATCTAGTCTGATTTTTTCTGCTTGTCATCCTCTTCAAACTGCACATTTGATGGCTCAGTGGCTATCGTCCTGCAAACTGCGAACAGATTTGAAACCTTTAATATCTTTAAACAGCTGACAAAGTTGCACATCAGAAACCAAATGTTCATAGTACTGAATGAGTCTGTGTGGTAAGGCATATTAAAATGGAACTTAATATTCCTTAGGCCTATTATTTTTTCACTTTATTTTTATTATTCTCTGAAGAAAAAGAGCTACTTGAGAAATTTTAATGACTCTGGACAGCAGTTTGATCACGATGAAGTCAAAGCAGGCAGGGGACTTTTAAGAGGTTTGAAGCTATTTAATCTCACAGTGCTTGCCACAGAATGTACTGCAGTAAACAGATATTCTTGTTAGTGAAAATTCCATTACTTTCCATTTTCTCACCTTAATTTTATGTGTCACTAAGAGGCCCAGAACAGTCCTAGCAAATAGTGCGGACAGCTTAATGCCGGTCAAATTGAGAGACAAAGATGTAATTACCCCCACTTAAATTGCAAACCGCTGTTGAATTAAAGTCATAATAGGCAATGGCTGTTGGAAAGGCCTTCCTGTCACACATTTATATCAGATAAACCATGTGAAGCGGTTCTGAAGAGGCTGGCATTGTTTATTGGTATCTCTTCTGGGAGGCAGTGTGTCTGTTGAAATAGAATTATAGTCATTCTTCTTATTTCAGTCAATAAAACAGATTCACTTGGTGATCAGGTTTATAAAAATGTAATAAAATGCCACCACGTAGGCATGTTTATGGGTTCACATCTTTTGCATGGATCTCTTCCTCCATGGTCTCAGTTCTCTTTATCTTGTATTTGCAATGGGATATTTTGTTTTGCACAGTAATGTACTGATGACACATAGAGCCATATAACAAAATTCCAATAAACAATCTTGGCTACATTAACAGTTGCATAAGTCTGTTTGTTTTCCACTGTTCGATTTGTGCATGAACAGCATAACAGAAAACAGGAAATTAATTTTTTCTGCCATCGCAAAAATGTGTAAAATTGTCAGAGTTTCTCAGTGTATCATGTAGTGGTTGCAAATCTAACTTTATTTGTATCATATGTATTTTCTTTATCTGAATTTATTTTCTAAACAATATATATTTTTATAAAAACTCCACAGAGGAAACTGAGCTGGTGACATTATCCTCACTGGTATCTCTACCTCTGTTGCTGAGATTTTGGGAAATGTAAAGTCACACAAAATGTCCATATTTGAACATACTGAAGGGGAAAAGTGAAAGCGCTTTGCACCTTCACAAAAACAACACGCTTTTACTGTACATGAATCACACAAAGATGAGTCTGCTGTGTTAGGGATCTCTGAAACTTGTTCAGTCATACATTAAATTTAGTTTTATGTATTAGCATTAATGGTATTAATGGTGAGGATGGTGGTTAATCCTCTAGTCCTATGACATTTTTTTCTCATTCCAATGATGCTGAAAATACATTTTTGGACCAGAGATCAGTGAACTACAGCTGCTTGAGAAGCATGGGGGATATTTATGCATTTCATGTGGCTATTGTAGTTGGTCAGAGAATGAGAGGGGATGAATGGGATGTACCTGACAATCTGAGAGCTCATGCTTCATTAGCTCCTCTCCTGTTCAAACACAGTTCTACTCAACCTTTTGTGTGCCAAACCAGTTACACCCATTAATCTAACATGGGGCAGGTTTGGTTGATGACTAACACTACTGAACTGAATGTGTGAACCTGTCAGGAACCATAATGTTTTGTATTCTTCTGTATTATTTCTGTTATTTGCTGTTTTGTATTTGCACTCACACTTGTTTCTCATTTCGGGTCCAACCACTTCCTCCCCTCCTGTGCTCCCTGCCTGTATGATTACCTGCCCTAATGTGCTGCACCTGTGTCTAAGTGGCTCCCCTCCTCTGTGTATATAAGCTCTGTGTGTGTGTGTGTGTGTGTGTGTGTGTTCCCCTTGTCCTCTGCCAGATCATCTTTGTCATGTACTTAGCTTTCCAGTATTGGTTTCCTCGTGTTAGACTTCCCGTGTGCCCGACCATAATGTGTTTAATAGTTTTTGTCTCAGCCTGTTCCATCTGGTTGTATCTGCCTAGCTGGATTGACTTTGTGTGTGTTGTTGTCCTTGAAGAAAAAACAGAGAACTTTTACCTGGTCATTGGATTCAGGTCCCCTTTCAGTGTTTTTCAGGTTACAGTCCTGAAAGTTTTTTAGGTTTCTCCATCCCCGAGTACTGTGTCACATGTTCCGTTGCTCTGATTAGTTGCATGTCTGTTCAACAGTCAGTTGTGCTTTTTAGTTTTTGTGCTATGGTATGGGCCTAATCTGGTGGTCTTACATATTCAGGCAACAGCTGTACTTTCAATATGCTGACCATCAAAGATAGTAGTGCACTGAAATTCTAAATAATTTGATCTGATTACAGCCCTCAGTTCTGTACAACAGTGCGACAGAAGTGAGGGCTGTTATTCTTCTCTCATGTAGCAATTAGATTGCACTCAAAACTTGGCGGGCAAAATTAAATAAATATATAAATAATAGGCAAAGGTTGATTTCTAACCCCATGCTGTCCTTTTCTGTGATCGTTTGCATGAGTTGTCATGCCGCATGTATAGAAGAAAACCTGAAACTCCCTGTTTTACTGCTAGTTATCTCTGAGCCTAATGCATTCTCAGCAGCTATCCGGTTATGTAACTGACAAACATATCATGATTGATGTATTTTCACCTCCACCTAATACGACAAAGTCAACCCAGAATTGCCCCTGAGTTTATGCATGCTGAGTGCTGCAGTCAGAGTTGATTCAAAGTGAGTCGGGCGTCTTGTTTTATCAACTGTTAATTGGCACAGAGGCAGCATTGTTTGTTTTTTATATATGCATATATATACTTATATTAGGCACCATATCAGCAGGTTGGCAAACACAGTGGGCTACAGCCATTTGCATATGAAAACTAAAATGCAAGAGCGGAGTAGAGCTTTAGGATGCAAATGCAAGTACAAGATGAGATGTGGACAGGACAGGACGCATTGTTGCCTGAATCACGGGACAAGACAAAACACGATCAGAACAGCAGATGCTAAATTGGAGTCCCATCCCCACTGAGCATTACAGCTCTGCACTGCAGGACAATTAGAGTACTCCTGAGACACTGGGTGGAAAAAGGCAATTCCATACTTTTATTCCATCCTGTGCTACAGGGGTGGTAAATTATTAGATCCAGATTATGAAGCGACACGTTATCAAACTTTATCGACAGTTCTCCCTGGTAATATGAGAGCTTATTTATACACAGCAGTGTGCAGCCGAGGAGGACCAGAGGCAGAGGGGTCGAAGTGATAAATATTTGGCTTTCTGAGTTTACACTGTTTACTGAAGATTATGAGTTTGAGAGAGCAAACACTTCATGTGTAAGGTTATGTCTTACGCCATCCCCCTGATGCAACTAGTCATCATTTTTCCCCATAGATCTACCTCTCATTGGCCTCACCCATACCCGTGTGAGTTCCTGAGGTGTCATGATTGCTCTGTTTTTTTCTTTAAATGCATTGCACCAGCGGTGTATGTGTGCAGATATTCCTGTGGCATTTGATTAATGCATGCGAATCATAAATCTGTCATTCATTAGCACAAATGCTACAGCAGTATTAATTGGATACATGGATCCTCAAAGGAATCAGACGGCAGCAACTCAGATGATGTAAATTGATTTTTCCACTCTGTGGAAAATAAATCTTAGATTGTTTTAACCCCATAAGTAACAGGCACGATTCATCTGTGTCATCTTATAGTCCCGCTAAATAACTGGTGTGATTATCTCTGCTGCTCAGATTGCCAGCATTATCTGTGAAAGGTCTCTCACAGCCAGAGTGAGTGAGTCACGATGTGATGAGGGCGCTAATCTGTTACAGGCATCTAGGTAAGAAAGTAATTTTTACCTTTTAATTTTGAGGGTATTTTATTAATATCTTTGCTGTTTTTGGCAAACAAATGTGACATTCTAGGATTCTCAAATATGTTGCGCAAATAGATAATTTCTACAATCCTACAGTTATTTCTGCCCCATTTGCAGCCACAGTACAGTCTAAAAACGCCATCAGTCATAAATTTCCACAATTCACCTAAGTGGCCCAACGAGGTCAGAGGTCGTGCTCATTTGTGAATATTTAACAACTCCATTTAAAAAGGGAACCTCAGCAGGGATGCCATGCAGAAATAGTTACTCCTAATTACTGAAGCATTTCTTGCCTCATTTTAATTTTATGGGCATTTTCTGAACCTGCCCTCACTGCCCATTAACTTCTGACCTCGGTCACCGGTCATGAAATATCATTTTATTTTCCAAGATTTTAAAAACAACAATCAACCAACCTGCTGAATGACCTTTAAAAGAGTTAGATCATCTTATCTAAAGTCTTATCATTAGTAAGTTTATTAGGAAATAATAATAAAAATAAAAAAGAAAGATAATTGCCGTCTGACTACTACATTAAAGAATGTTATTAAAAAGCTCATACAATGCTACATGGAATTGCGTCACGCTGCCTCTGCCGGGTTGCCTTCTTCCAATGATGCTTGCCCATTTTTCCTGCTTCTAACACATCAACTGTGAGGACAAAATGCCCACTTCCCCTTTAACATATCCCACCCACTAACAGGTGCCATGGTGAAGAGATAATCAGTGTTATTCACTTCACCAGTCAGTGGTCATAATGTTTTGCTTGATTGGTGTTTATTTATATATTGCAACATGAGACCCGTCCCCCTTACCATAAACCCATTCCGTCTTTATTTATTGTCAGCCCCCCTGTATACAGTGCATAGTGATCATATCCCATCAGATCAACATTACATACAACTACTGCTCTTCCCAACATGCCTATGAACTCATTAATATTTATGTTAGCTAGAATCTAAGTACCGTGTCAAATCCTGCCAGATATCAGAGGCAGAAGAATGAAGAAGTCCTGCTGGTTTCAGCATCTCCTGATTTTACCTTGTAAAGATGCTGGTTAGCAGATATACGGGGTAGATGGGCCTTTGATGCCACTGCTCTACAAATGCATCATTAGCTGTAGAATTTGGAGGAGATGAACAGGAATGAGAAGGATATTTACAAGGGGAATGAAAAAGATAAGCATAAAGAAGATCCAATTGTTTTGTATAATTGTATGTGGTTTTCTATTGCTAGGGCAATTTATAGCTGCAAAATCATTTCCTTTTATTCTGTACTATGTACTGTACTGTGACTAAATAGCAAAAACTAACTGTCAAGAAAGTCTCATTATGTTTGTGCCTTGGGTTGATCTTACAGACTTGATGGGAATTAGAACTGAAAATGTTTCTGATTGACACCATAACTGACATTTATAACATTAGAATCAGCAGCACGAGACCGATTAGACTCCCTTTAATATTTAGGTGGCATATGTGTGATATTTAGGGCGATAAATGCAGAAATAAAGGGTTCACAACACTGGATCTATTTGTACAAGTCAATAGTACATCCTTTACAAGAAATGACGCATATTTATTTAATTATACAAATAGATTTTATATCTAAAATGTATCATTTAGTTTGCTAAAGCATAGCTTTATTTGCTTTGGATTTAAATGTGAAAAGTTAGACGCCAAGCTTCAGTACAGTAAACTGTAACCTTTACAGGAGCTATCTGTGCACTCTGCTTTTCATATTACCCTTCTTAAAGTTTAAAGCAGATAATAATTCCTTAAACCTATTTGAAAAAAATACACAGAAAAGAAAAAGAAACAAAAAGGCAGAAACAGAAACCGGCTCAAGCTGCTGATCAGGCAACAACAACTTCTAGGCTCAAGATAAATGTTTAACCATTTAACCATTCTGAGACTTTGTACGACTAAAACTACATAAAGTATTAATAATGAATTTTGAGACGGGTTTTGCATTCATATTTATGCGTGTGAGTAATGTGTTAAGTGTTTCTGAATACAGCTCATTTAAGGGCCCTGCGGTCATCTGTGTTTCACTTGATCTGTTATGTGTATGACATCATGCAATAGTGTAGAAGGACAGAATCCAGGGTTTAATTATTCACAAATACACAGCGTGAAATAACACATCAATTAAGTTATTTTATTATTATGTGGTTTTTAGCTCTTGCTGGGTTACTTCACACCATGTATTTGTGAATAATTACACCCTGCACTCCGTCTCTTACCTTATGTTCCTTCATGTAACACAGCGTGCTTATCATACTATTCATATTCCATGTTAAGTTACATGATATCACATTTGATTTAACGAATTTTCTTTTCATGATACAGAGATCCAACTCTGAGACATGCTGCCCAGGAGATAATAAATAGCATGCAGATTCATGTTTAGCAAAGTCAATAAAGCTAAAGTCTTTTTGTTTAGATTTTTTAAAAAAGGAAAACACTGTCATTCTCACTCCAGCTGGTTGTGCTGAAAAAGATCCATGTCCTTGATCCTGCGAGCATGTTTGATTCTTTGAGCACACAAAGGGCATTTGAAATGCTAGACATGAATTTATACACACTGCTAAAGGAATAATGTTGCAAACCACTCTCTCTTCAAGAGATAAAACCCATGACCGTGCAGGTATGTGGATTTGAACACCAAACAATGTCAACTCAAAAAAAAAAAAGAAGAAAATTAAAGGAACATCTTGAAAAGACATCAGATCTCAATGGGAAAAAAACATGCTGGATATCTACACTGATATGGTCTATGTGATGTGTTAGCAATGAAAGGATGCCACATCGTTTGATGGAAATGAAAATTATCAGCCTACAATGGACTGAATTCAGAAAATCAAAGTGAAAAAATGACGCGGCAGGCTAGTCCACAACTCAAAATGGTACTCAGTAGTTTGTGTGGCCCCCATGTGTTTGCATGCCTGACAACTTCAGGGCTCCTCATGAGACAATGGATGGTGTTCTAGGGGATCTCCTCTCAGATTTGGACCAGGTCATCACTGAGCTCCTGAACAGTCTGAGGTGCAACCTGGCGGTGTCAGATGGACCAAAACATAATGTCCCAGAGGTGTTCTATTGGATTTAGGTCAGGCTAGCGTGGGGGCCAGTCAGTGATACTGCCTGCATACTCTGGCCACATGAGGCCGGGCACTGTCCTGCACCAAGAGTAACCCAGGACCCACTGCACCAGCATAGGGTCTCATAATGGGTGCAAGGATTTCATCCTGATATCTAATGGCAGTCAGGGTGCTGTTGCCTAGCCCGTAGAGGTCTGTATGTCCATCCATTGAAATGCCTCCCCGGACCATCACTGACCTACCACCAAACCAGTCATGCTAAATGAGGCAGTATAACGTTCTTCAGACCCTTTCACATCAGGGTGAGTCTGCTCTCATCTCTGAGAAACACAGGGTGCCACTGGTGGACCTGCCAGTTATGGTATGGCACAGGGCCCACTTGGACAGTCTGGCTCCCTCATGAAGTCTGTTTCTGATTGTTTGGTCAGACACATCCACACCAGTGGCCTGCTGGAGGTAATTTGTAGCTCTGGCAGTGCTCCTCCTTGCACAGAGACATGCAGATACCGGTCCTGCTGATGGGTTAAGCACCTTTTACGGCCCTGTCCAGATCTCATAGAATAATTGCCTGTCTCCTGGAATCTCATTCATGCTCTTGAGACTGTGCTGGGAGACACAGCAAACCTTCTGACACACTACCTATGAGGGGATGAGGGATGGCACGACAGAGAACAGAGGGACAGCTCAGGGCTTAAATACACACAAGGATAGCTGAAACCAGTCAGGGAAAACAAGACAGAGGAAAACTGAACACAAAACACAAGCAACAAAAGACTAGCAAAATAAAACAGGAACAGCATCATGACTAAAAGTGGACAATAAAAGTCAGTCTCTATTTCTTCCTGTCCCTGCAGCTACTCTTAAGACTGCTGGCATCATTTACACAAATATTAAACCCAACTATAGAGGCTAAGCCAGCACTTCAAGCCACTGAGGTGCTGCACCAGGATGACCTGAATGACTCACTGATTGTTACGGTGTCTGCTGAATCAGAGTCTGAGTCATCTTTGAGTCAACACTTCATCCATTTATTTTCATCCAAACTCATCAGCGTCCATTAAACTTGCACATGGTTCCAAAAACACTTGACGCATCCACACCTGTAACTCTCATGGCTCCCAGCTGCTTCAGTGGTCAAAAACCCTTTCGGGTGGAACACCTGACCAAACAACATAGCTCCTACCATATATAGTCATGACCACCAATTACCCTGTGATGCGTGATACCTAATACACAAATAAATTTACTCCTACACCAACCGTATCATGTTGGTAAGAATTAAATTTGGCTCAACTATCAAAGCTCCACCCTGTTGGATCGCGGTTTGATTGTGGATTTGTATTCTTGCTTCAGCTACTTTTGGTCTTCTTTGGATGATCTGATATGATGCCAACAACAATCATTAATATGTAAAACTTTGCAGAAAGTTATTCTACTGTAAGTACTGATTCTTCCTGATGTTATTATGGGTCTTCCTATCTTAGAGGCAATAGATATGTGGTCTATGTATGCTATTCTGATCACTATGTACCTCAGCAGCGTACTCTTCCCTCAGTGGTGCCAGTATTACCTGGCACTACTGTTGTCCATCCTAACCTGTTGGATGTATGTCAATATTTGGGAAAAATAGCCCAAGTTGCTCTCAGTGTTAGGCGTGTAAAGCTATGGTTAAAAGGCGCTATCTAAGTGCAGACCTTTTATGAGTATCCCAGCTCATACTGGGACAAGAGGCAGAATAAACTCTGGTGAGTTTAGTTCACCGCAGTGATCTTCTGATATCCTTGGTTTTAATTTAGCATCGCTGATAGTTCATTTCAAATTTCCACCCTGATCATACACACAGACACTTAAGGTGCACAAATTTGTCCTGCGCTAAATTAACCAAAACAAATCATCACTTGGCCACAATCCCTGCATTTATTTTTTAAATGGGGAAAGCATCTCAAATATTCTCTGCTTTTCTTTAGATGCCTGAAGAGTACCAGGCTGGGACTGGATTCCTGCCTCAGAGAGGCAATCAACCAAGTTCAGCAGTCTTTATGACCTGGTGGTGGTAGCCGGTCGCACTGTGGATGTAAAATTAAATTTTATAGATCTGTAAGTCATGAAGCGGGTGTTTTAAATATACATGAAATGCAGCTGTACCCAGATGTGCAAACATATGAGGAGGAGATAAAGTTTATTGGCTTCTTAATGAAAAAGTAACACTCTAAGACTTTACCCACATGTACAGAGATTGTTTTAAAAAACATTTTTATTTTAGTGTATGTTGATCTTTCATCCACACGCACACACTTGGATTTCACTGAAATTTGCCATTTTGGAAGACTCCTTACAGTGTGAAAAATCACTGATGTGTGAATGAACAGTGAAGTGTTTTTGACACACCAAAGAGGACATAAAGAGGACAGCTCTGTGGGGGTTTTTTGTGCTTGCAGACATTTTACTTGAATAGAAAGGAGAAAGAGTGATTAGATAAAATTTTCAGGTGCAGACTGATTATTGATTTTTGTGCTTATTCTTTCACTCAGTCATTTCTTGTCATTCCTCACTCTCTGATGCCACCTTTGGTGAGACACTCATCTCACCAAAGGTGGCATCAGCAGGAAGGAAACATCTCTTTCACCTCCATCTTCACTGATGAAGAGGCACATAATGATGATGACCCTTCAGCTGTTCACGGGTTGGCTTGACAAAGCTTCAAGCAACTGAAGGCTTACCTGCTGTTAATATACCTGACAGAGTTTCAGCCACTGGCTGGAGAAGTGCACAAAGGAGGTCAGTGAAAAAAGAACCAGAACATTTCTCAGCACAGTGTTTAAGATCGCTGTATTGCTGTGACTGTACGTACTGAAAAATTCAACGTGTGGCCGACCAAATAACTGGTGGAGGTGTAGCAGTGCTCCAAGCGGCAAAAGGAGTAGCACTGCAAGTTGTAGCTTTAACAGTATAGCTGTTCTGGTGGGTTTTCATTCTGAAGTAACTATTATTATTAGCAAGACCCCGGTATAAAAATAAGTGCTGTCTTAAATGATCCCTTTAGAGAGAGAAAAAATCTATATTTTATTGTAATATTAACACTGAATTTGGCATTGAGCTCCTAATAGTAAGGTCAGTAGTGTTGGGGTTGTTGCTCAAAAAAAAAAAGTAATGTATTGTAGATTACTCAGTCCACAAACAGTTACTTAACTGTTACTTTTTTAAAAGTAATGCATTACCTTACTTAATTCCACCCCAGAAAAAGAAAAGGTTGGGATTGGCACTCACTCAGCTTCCTTCTATCCTGGGTGAAATTTGCACTTACCCATCGTGCTCTTGTGTTTTAGTGCAATAAAAATAAAAATAATGTCCATATTGCCACTTCTCAAATGCTTCACAATTGTTCTCCTCCCTGCACATGAACCAAAATCAGCTGACTGCGGTGCTGGTGTGCAAAAAGTAAAAAAACGTTTGATTTTTTTTTTCTTTCTATCTGCTCGGCGTGCAGATATCTTCAAAACCTTTACTTTTACATTACTGGATTGCTAAAAAATGTAACGTGATTACAGTAACGCGTTACACCCAACACTGGAGGCCAGCACTGGTCAGTGCCATTGCTGTGCGAGAGTGAGTGAATGACTGAAAGAGAGAGCTTGCATTGAATAAAAACCCTATGTTGTGTGATGAATACAGCCCATTTAGAGACTTGAGATCTGACTTTCAGGTTGGAAAAAAGAATGAAGCCGGAAAATAGAATGCACAGACAAGGAGCAGCACCTCAAACTCAAAGAAAACGTACCTCTGAAGCTCTGATCAAATGTTCCCACAACTCTGTACATCTGATAAAGGGGCACACTGACGCTGCAGCTCTCACACAGCACATATTACAAAGAAAGACTGCCTTTCTCTGCAGGATGCAGTCATAAAAAAAGGCCATATTTCATCGGCTGAGAGTATTGACTGTGTAGGCTTGTCTTCACACATGATCAATAGCAATGTATAATGCCTGCTCTCCTCCGCTCTTAATAATGAGCCCGAACCACAGCCAAATTCTCATTTTGTTTGGCTTTCAAAGAATAACAAGGTTGTTAGTTTCAAAGGGTACATTGATTAATATCCCTTCTCGCCCATCAATGGATGAGTAATTCTTGGTAATGGAACATGCTCAAAGAATCGATCGGGATTCATGGAAGTGATGAAAAAGTATCAGGCTGATATGGGAGAAATGAATTAGAGGACAATCACAGGGGGCCAGCAAGCTGCTACCTTTTCTAGGCATTTTAACTTGATGGAGTAGAAACAGATATAGCAAGAAAGACACATGCGCGCACACACACACACACACACACACACACACAAAAGAACAGCTGCTATTTTCTGCCCAAAATGTTGGAAATCTACACAGCTAATTCTTTAATAGAGCTTGATGAGCAAAATTCTACTGTATGTGGGCAGCTCGCTTCCAGCCTACATCCTGCTTGTGGACAGATTTATAATGAGTCATTTGATTTGTAGCCAGAAGTGATTATACATAATGCACACTGCACCTTCAGATAAACCCTCTACTACATGTTAAATTCAGCTATATGAGGCACACTTTGCATCTGAAAAAAGAAAATCGGGCTTTTGTGTTATTTTTAAGAAGGTTAAAACAGAACATTCCTTTCTGGAATCCATGTGACATCCCTCTCGAGGTGAGGAGGAGATGCCATTCTGATCGTCTAATCCCCACCTCCTCCCCCTCCATTCGCCGCTCCAGTCTATCTCTGTGAATGAGGCAGACACCAGTGGCGGGCCAGATGGTGCGTGTTACACTTGTTTTTCTGTTGTGCCGCTGTTATTTATTCACCACATAGGCAGTAGCAGCAGCGGGCCCCCTCGACGAAAGCTTTTGTTTTCAGAGCTTGAAAGGAAGAGGCGAGGAGCAAGCAGGGGACAAAAACAAATGTCCCTATTAGATTATCACCTCAGCTCCTGAGGAAGAACTCTCCTTTCTTGTCTTGTGTGTTTTTGTCTGTGTGAGCTCTGCTGGCGTGGGTGTGTGCCCCCCATTGCCAGGGACAGGAAACAGAGGTCTGATATCTCAATATCACTGGTATTAGCCTGGGAAAGAGGCCATGGATCATTTTAATGCCATCCAGTGTACAGGAAGCCCAGAGTAGCAGATCGATGATACATGTCCCCCAGCCACCCATGACACCTACCAGCCACAGACACACACAGCCCTCCACCCCGCCAAGCCTTTTTACTCTGTCTCTCTCTCTCACACACACACATATACACACACAGACACACACACCCCTCCCCTATTCACTCAATAAACTGTGAGAAAAAGCAATATTTCTCTTGAAGGCAGAGAATATGATTAAAGCTCTTTGCGCTTCCGTTATCATCCCATGAGCTGTTAACAGCAAGCAAAACGAAGCAAAGTGAATTACCTCCAGCTGTCGCGTGTAGCCTGCAGACCTACAGTCAAGGGCCCATATAATGTTGAAAGCATAGTTGACACTTATAATGATTGATGGGAGTCAGGAAAACCATAGTGGCCCCTTTGTAAAATAAACCAGTGCCACTGGGGAAAATTTTGACAATATTTTTATTGTTTTCACTCAGAAGTTAAAGACAAATACAAAAAATAAATAAACAAATAAGTCTCCCACAGTGACTGAATCTTTACATTGAGTGTTGAAAAACTGTATACTCTCCATACACAAATGATTAAATAATGTGTTTCCTCTACCTCTACCATTTTCAAATGAAAAGTATATTTAAAAAAAACTATTGGTAAGCTCTTAATTTAAGACACCTGCCATAAAGCATATTTTTAATTTTAAAAACATGTTTCCTTTTTTTAATAAAGAAGCCCCATGCTGATGGAATTCATGCTGTAAAAATGGAGAATTTCAATCGTACCTCCCCTCAGCGTTTGATAGCAGACTTTGTTTATTCGTTCACTTTGTTTAGCTTTCACTTGAATATCAGCTTTTGAGTGTATGCATATGCATCAGTTTCATTGTACTGTTAGACTAAACTCGGGATCTTCTTTTCAATAATATTTTAATAATCTGACTTTCTGTTCAAAAACCTTTTAGCCACTCTGTCAAGAAATTCCGAACAAACTCAAGAATTCATCATAAAATATTTACCATGCATCGACTGCATGCCTTTGATTATGTTGCTATGGTAATCCTGCTGGACCTTAATACTGAGACACTTAAATCTACAGTGTATCAAAAAAGGGAGAATTTACACTTTATCTCAGGCAGATTTTTGAAAAGTATGTCATTCATTCTTCCTTATCAGGTGTAGCACTGTGGTAGTTTACTGCTTCTATTTCAATACCATATCAATTTAAAAAAATATTATTTTACCACCTAATTCACAGACAACAGACCACTCAGAGCTCTGTGGTCAGCAGATGATGGTTTTCTAAAACGCCTAAAATAAGATCCAAATCTGCTGGTGGTATTTTTGGCTACTTTGATCCTCCTGTGCTTATTTTATTTCCATTTTTATAAATCCTGCTTTCATCTAAAACACACTGAGGTTATCAGGAAGTGAATATAATGATAGAATAAAATGACTGTACCTGCCCTGTCCTTAAATGGTAAAGTTAAAGGGTCACTTCATTTAAATTGCTAAAACAAATGCACCCCCACCCCCCAGCCCCCACCCCACCTCAGTACACACATCTGAAATGGGGAGATTCATACAAATTTGACCTGCCTGAGATTCTTGGCAGAGAAAAGCCTTTTGCTGATCAAAAAGAACATTAGAGCAGCACATCACAGTTTTTCAGCAAGCATATAGGCAAAGAACTGGCCATCTGGAATAATGTGCTTTGGACAGATGAATAAAGGTTAGAGTTGTTTGGCCACAGTGACATGTTTGGCACAGACCAAGGATGGTATTTCAGAAGAGCCTCACACCAACTGGCAAGCATCATAAGGGAGGATATGGATCAGTCTCATTTATTCAGCTACAGTGTGAATCCTGCCTCACAGAGATCTTTGAGTAAGAATGCTTAGTTTCTTCAGTCATTACATATAATACGATAAGTATGGATAGCATAAATAGTAAACACATCCTACAGTCTATGCATTACGTAGTGACTGAAAAGGCTTAGGAAAAGCTGAATGTTTATCTGTATAACAGCTAACCCTCACAAAGCTTCTTTTGAAAGCCAAAAAGCAAATTACACTTTTTTCAATTTACTAGTTTTCCATAATTTAACCCTAACAAATAAAATAGATCTAATTTAAATCCATTTGATTTTTTTTATGTGAACATTTCCAATCTTATTAAATGTGTTGGGGGGAAAAAATCACTTTGATTTTGGTCTTGACATTATTTTTTGCATCATTGTTTAATATAACAAATCCTGGACTTTCATACCTTTGGTTAAAAAAAAAAAAACAGTAATTTCCAGCAGCTTAATAATATGCATGATCTTTTTTTTTGCAGTAAAATTATTGCGTTTATTCTTGTTCTAACCATCAACCCCTGCAATTCCAAACACAGAGACAGGTAAAGGAATAGCAATAAATTATATACATGCTTTATAGTTAAATTGAGATTAATATTTAATCTAGTCAGTATTTTTGCTTCTTTGTTAATTTTTGATCAACTTTAAAAACTCTTTTAATTTCAGCATCACAGATTTTGATTTAATATACACAGGCCTTTTTGACCACTGACTGGTGAAGTGAATAACACTGATTATCTCTTCATCAAGGCACCTGTTAGTGGTTGGGATATATCAGGGAGCGTGTGGACTCTTTGTCCTCAATGTTCATGTCTTAGAAGCAGAAAAAATGGGCAAGTGTAAGGATTTGAATGAGTTTTATAATGGCCAAATTGTGATGGCTCGATGACTGGATCAGAGCATCTCCAAAACTGCAGCTCTTGTGGGGTGTTCCCGGTCTGCAGTGGTCAGTATCTATCAAAAGTGGTCCAAGGAAGGAACAGTGATGAAGCAGCAAGTGTCATGGGTAGCCAAAGCTCATTGATGCACGTGGGGAGCAAAGGTTGGCCGTGTTGTCCGATCCAACAGACGAGCTACTGTAGCTAATGCTGGTTCTGATAGAAAGGTGTCAGAATACATTGTGCATCGCAGTTTGTTGTGTATGGAGCTGCATAGCTGCAGACCAGTCAGGGTGCCTAAGCTGATCCCTGTCACCTGTCGAAGGCTCCAAAAATGGGCACTAATTATCAGAACTCGACCACGAAGCAATGGAAGAAGGTGGCCTGGTCTGATGAATTACATTTTCTTGGATGGCCTGGTGTGTGTAACACCTGGCACCAGCATAAACTATGGGGAGAAGGCAAGCCGGTGGAGACAGTTTTATGCTTTAGGCAATGTTCTGCTGGGTAATCTTGGATCCTGCTATCAATGTGGATGTGACTTTGACACCTACCTGATGCAAACTATGTTACACCCTTTCATGGAAATGGTATTCCCTGACGGCTGTGGCCTCTTTCAGCAGGATAATGCTCCCTGCCACAAGACAAGTGATTCGACAATAATTTGAGAAGCACAACAATGAGATTGAGGTGTTGAGTTGGCCTCCAAATTCCCCAGATCTCAATCTAATCGAGCATCTGTGGGATGCGCTCAACCGATCAATGGAGGCCCCACAACACAACTTACAGGACTTAAAGGACCTATTGCTAACATCTTGGTGCAGATACCACAGCACACCTTCAGGTACATGCCTCAATGGGTCAGGGATGGTTTGGCAGCAAAAGGGGAACCAACACAATATTAGGCAGGTGGTCATAATGTTATGCCTGATCAGTGCATTTTTTGTAAACATTAATTAAATATATAGGTCAGAATAGATATATTTTATGATTACCATGTTAATGGAATTGATATCACATTATTATATTACTATCATTTTTTCCAACCTCCAACAATTAGTTTTATTTACTTAGTTAATAAATAAACAGAACTAATATTACCAAAAGTGATTTCTATCCATTTACTGGATGTCAGAGAGGCAGAGTACACGCTGAACAGGCCAGACACTCCATACTCCCGCAGGACCTCCCACAGGATACCCCAAGGGATGCAGTCAAATGCCTTCTCCAAGTCCAAAAAACACATGCAGACTGGTTGGGCAAACTCCCACGCACACTCGAATATCCTCGAGAGGATAAAGAGCTGGTCCAGCGTTCCATGACCAGAACAAAAACCGCATTGTTCCTCTTGAATCTGAGGTTCGACTAACGGGCGGACCCTCCTTTCCAACAACCTGGCATAGACTATATCGGGGAGGCTGAGGAGTGTGATCCCCCGTAAGTTGGAGCACACCCTCCAGTCTCCCTTCTTAAAGATGGAGACCACCACCCTGGTCAGCCAATCCAGTGGCACCACCCCAGATCTTCATGCAATGCTGAAGAGGCGTGTCAACCAAGACAGCCCTGCAACATCCAGAGCCTTCAGGCAAATCTCATCCACCCCAGGTGCCCTGCCACCAAGGAGCTGTTTAACCAACACAGTGACCTAACACCCGGTTTTTGGGTCATCCCCCTTGTCCCCAGACTCTGCTTCCTCTACAGAAGGCGTGTCGGTGGGATTCAGGAGTTCTTTGAAGTATCCTTTCTACTGCCCAACTATAGCCTCAGTTGAAATCAGCAGCACTCCACCCGCACTATAAACCGCGTGAGTGGAGCACCGCTATCCCCTCCCGAGTCCGCCTGACGGTTTGCCAGAATTGCTTCAATGCTGTCCGAAAGTCTTCTTCCATAGCCTCACCGAACTCCTCCCACACCCGAGTTTTTGCTTCAGCCGCTGCCCGAGCTGTGTTCCACTTGGCCTGCCGATACCTGTCAGCTGCCTCTGGTGTCCCACAGGCTAACCAAGCCCGATAAGACTCCTTCTTCAACTTGATGGCTCCCTTCACCTCCGGTGACCACCTTCTGGTTCGGGGGTTACCACCATGATAGGCACCAACCACCTTGCAGCCACAGCTCTGAGCAGCAGCCTCAACAATGGAGGTGCGGAACATGGTCCATTCAGACTTGATGTCCTCAGCCTCCCTTGGAATGCTGTCGAAGTTTTGCGGGAGGTGGTAGTTGAAGATCTCGCAGACTGGGGCTTCTGCCAGGCATTCCCAGAGCACCCTCACAGCACGTTTAGGTACGCCAGGTCTGTCCAGCACCTGATTCAACTTGCCACCAGGTGGTGATCAAGAGTGTTTTATTGTCATGTGCACAGTAAACAGTCAGTTACACTGAACAATGAAATTGTTACTCTGTACTTCTTCTGCTCTTGCTCAAAAATAATGAATATTAAAAGATATAGATATACAAAAATAGACAAAATAGATAACTTATATACATGAGGTAAACCATATGGAGGAAGTTGCAGTGAATGAAATGTATTTGTGCAGTGGTACAGCAGTGGGTTATTGTAAACAGTCTTGTGTAAAGTGTCATACACATATAGTACAACAGTTTGCTGTCCAAAATACAAAGCAGAGCACTGTGGACGTGTGTGTGTTAGTCCTCATGTCAGAGGTGGCAGTTCACAAGTCGGATGGCCTGTGCAAAAAAAGCTGTTCCTCATTCTGGTAGTTCTTGATTTCACACTCCGATACTGCCGCACTGATGGCAGGAGTGTAAAAAGAAGGCCTTTTTGCCACCCACATTGTGAGTGTGTTGGATCTTTTATAATTTTACGTGCTCTTCTGATGGCCCTGATGTGGTAGATGTCATCCAGTGATGGTAAGGCAACTCCTGAGATGGCTCTGGCAGTCTTCACCACCCTGTGAAGAGCCTTTCTGTCCTGTGCAGAGCAGTTCCCAAACCAGACTGTGAGGCCATTGGTGAGAACGCTCTTGATGGTGCCCCTGTAAAAGCTGCTAATAATTTCAGCTGGCATGCCAGACTTCTTCAGCCTTCTCAGGAAATACAAACGCTGCTGTGACTTCTTTACCAGGCAAGTGGTGTTGTGTGACCAGGAGAGATCATCACTGATGTGAGTGCCCAGGAATTTGAAGGTGTTCACCCTCAGTTGACAGCTCAGAAGCAATTTTATTTAATTAATCTGTTTTGGTCATCAGTTTCCATAATTTTGCTGACCAAAATGGTGCCAAAACCCGCAAAAAATTCACTAAAAAACTTTAACAGTTCTTGTTAGGTTGTCCACTTACATAAGTATCAAAGCGATATAACACATAAACTGGAAGTTCTGGTTTAAAAAATTAATTCAGACTAATATCACTGTACAAATAACATATTTTACCATCATGTAATGGATTAAACATGTTTTGTTTTTTTTTACTTTATTCACCTTTATTTGCATGTGTAAAACCAAAGTTTTAACAATTGTAATGCAAATGATTGTCTTTACTCAAAATAAAGACAAATAAAAGTTACTCCAGATTCAATTCTTTTCATACTCTTATTCTAAAGCAGTTGGACAAGAGAGTATAACTGGTTTGCCCTGAGTGTTCATTATCACCCTGGATGAGACTCTGATGATGATGACATATATCGGCAGTGTCGCCTATTGTATGCTCAGGCAAACATTCTGGTGAGGAAATTTCATATGTGTTCAGACGAGGTAAAGATAGGTTTATTCAAAGCCTACTGTACATCTCTGTACACAGCTCCTTTGTGGTGTAAATTTAAAAAAGCTAGCATGCAGAAGCTTAGGGTTGCTTATAATGACTCTTTGAGAATTCTGCTTAAAAAGCCCAGGTCCAGTAGTGCAAGTGAGATGTTCTGTAATGCGCATGTCAGGACATTTCAGGCACTTATGAGAAATTTGATATATAAGTTTATGTGTCGTTTGTGCAGCTCCCAGAATAGTCTTATTGTAATGTTGTGACACTCTTCTGCTAGTGCATTACGCTACCAGTCATCTTTGTGGAAACACTAATATGCAAGTCTTTTATAAGTTGTTGTTGTTATGTATGGTTTATTTTTGTTTTGTTTTTTTATATGTGTGTGTGGGCTACGAGTCTGTTAAATAAAAAATATTCTAGAAGATCAAGTCGTGGTTAGTCCTGTTTAACTGTCTTCAGGTGTGTTGAGGCGGCAATGCAAGAAGAAATATTTAGGCATTCAGAACATACCATTTACTTTGTTAATCTCACTCGGATTGTTTTTTTTATGGGGGTGGGCTGGAAAGATAAACACTGATTAGAAAAAAGTTCACTGCGTCCTCTTGAAAAGTCAGAGATTCAGCAATCCTTCAAAGATACCATTACAGCGCACCATCAAGCAAAATTTCATCTGCTCTGGCTGCTGTGTTAATCGGTAGCAGATGTAAGATGAGAGGAAGACTCAGATAAGGAAGAAAATGAGATTTAAAGAAGGAATGAAGTAAATTGTGAGTAGGAGACTGATTGGAGGTGGCTGTCTGATCCCTGTCGGTCTTCCCGTTTGATTGCACCTCATCAACGTGCCTCAGATCTGCGTTTTTGAAGTCTATGGACAATATAATAGTTTGTAGGAAGTGGCAGATGTAAAAAGGTCTCCTCAAAGCTCAGGAAAGGTTTGCATTAAAAGTAGTGTGGCGGCTGAAACAGATTCAATGGCTGCGACGGCTCCCATGTGAATGCAAAGGCAGTGTGTTGATAAATTAAGCCAGATAAATTAGGACGGGGACTCATTTTGTGCCAGACTGACAATTAAAGATGCCTTGGGATTCACCCACTGATAGCATCCATCTTCTCTTATACTCCATTAAACAGGCAGCAATCAACGAGATTGACACAATGAGTGCTTATGAAAAAAGATCACATCACATGTCTACTTGAACTAATGTTCAATTATCTGGTTTCCTCCGTCTACTGTGGAGGAATACTTTGGAAGTTTGGTTTTGCAGATGACTTATATGGCAAGATTGATACCAATCTTAAATTTCACTGAGCCATCCTTTGCCTTGCAGCGCACTTAAAACCTCATTAACAAATCGTGTAATTTTTCTTTTTCTTTTGTTAGTTTTCTTTTGGGTTTTGTTTTTTTTTTTGTCCATACTAAACTTGAAGTGTAAACAGATGAATATATAGTTGAATCTGAGGTTTTTGGGCAGAGAGCAGAAGTTTTGATGTCTTTCTGAGGTGGTTAAAGACACACCATTTTTGAACCAGGGGCATCATTCATAAAAACCATTTGCAAGATTGCAAATGATGCCAGCACATGGCCTCATTAATGGTTGTTGCTTGCAATTTGCGGATGAATTGGTGAGCTCTGCAGTCCTTTTTCTATGCTCAAATATGGTCTGTTGAAATTAAAATTAAATAAGGTTGAAGTTCACGTCTTGCACAATGCATATGTCTTGAAACAGGACCCAGGCCAGCTGTTTTCTCCTGTTCCCAGTCTGTTTTTGCAAAGCTAAGCTAACTGGATTCTGGTCATTTGTTTGAGGCCCAGTTGAAAATTAATTTCACACAATGAAAGAGTGGGAATAGTTTCCCCTATTTAGCATCAGGCTTTTTTTTCTACTCTTTGCAATTTCCGACAGTTTATTTTTTTGATCCGGCACCTTTAAGGGCAGGAGAGCCGTGCTGAATGCTACGTATTAGATAGCAAACAACCACTACAAACTGATGTTTTGCATTGTTCTTGCATCTCACTGCTTTCACCTTCACCTTCATAAACAGCAAAGTCTGAGGAGAAATCTAGTTAGTTCAAAAATCAAGTTAAGAATGTCTGTCAAATTATTTTTTTCCACAGTCAAAAATTAACCTTACTTCCCTTAATTAAACTCCTTTCCAAATCCATCCTCTTCCACTTATCCACATACAGGTTTGGGGGTGGGGTGACTGTTGGGGAAGTCTATCCCAGCTATCATAGTATGATTAGCAGGGTACACCCTGGAGGGGTGGCCAGCCTGTCCAACACAGAGGAACCCACACAGAAAGCCCCCCCCCCCGGACAGATGGTGGGTTCAAACCCAGGACCCTCTTGCTGTGACGCAACAGTGCACCACCTTGTTGCCCCATTTTCAAATCCATATTTATTTTATTTATTTATTTATTTTTGGGACACTGCTGGTGGCTTTGAATGATTCAAATTAAAATAATGCTTATTTATCTTTTACTGGACTCTTCTGCAGACCCTCAATTCATCCAATGTCTGAAAAAAGCTTTTTTAGATCTCTTCCATCTCCCTTTAGGCCAGCTTTCTAATGACTGACAGCCTCTTGCCAAGTGAAGATTTGAACAGCAGGTAGGTGGGGCTTCTGCGCTCACAGCCAGAGCTGTGTGCCTCAGATAATCATGGAGCTTATGGATTTCTGCTCTCAAAGACATCATATAGAGCCCAAAATAGAAAAAAAACTTTCTGAAAGGGAGCATTTAGAGCAGTCTGGAGCCTGAGCTTTTGACTCAGAGGGATTACCTGTGCAAACAATGACCTCATCAGAAACTTTGAAAATGTTTAATATGAGCATCCACCATTGTAACAGTATATATGACACAAAATAAAGAAAATCATAATAGGTCCTGTTTCAATCTAGCATATTTTAAGGCGTACTCAACCATTTTTACACACAGAAGTATGTTTTCTACTTCATATGAAAGAAAAAAGTTGTATAAAATCTTTTGTGGATCCAGAGGGAGCTTCATGAAGTCTGCTATATCCTCAAGCAATGTCACTTAGCATTTGTTGGGTCTGAAGACAAGTTTTAAAATGGAAAAGATCTGAGGGTGTGGAATTAAACAGAAGAGAGCTTTCCAGATCATCGTAGCCTGTGCCTTATCTCTGCTAAAGGCAAGAGGCCTGAGGCTATGTTAGCCACTACTAGCATTACACACTTAAAAGTGTGATCAAACTGTCTGAGTTAATGTGTGTAATGGCAGAAGAAGAAAGTGTAACGCCGGCGGTGTTACAGTGTTACATCAGTCTTAAAGCTCTGCGGTGTAAAACTGGTGAAGCATTCTTTTAAGCATTAGACCAACCAGTGCTCCTTTTTTTTGTGAGGATGGTGTCTGCCTTTCATTGGCTCGGTGGAGAAAAGAAAGACTTCTTCAACTGCTCAGGATGAAACTTTAACATTTACAAACCGGAAATGCAAGCGGGAGAAAATGTTGCACATTTTTACATTAGAGAAAAATGTTTTCTTATCCAAGAGGGCCAAAGATCATATTTACCAGACTTATGTCAGGCTGTGTCACCAGACTGGCTGTTGCGGAAAGCTTTATGATTTCATTCTTTGCTCAGTCCGACACAAAGGCATGTGGCGTGGCCCTTGAGGGTGGCCAGACATAGGTGTTTATTCAGCATGAAATGAGGTGAAGCCTAAAAATACACTGGGGTCATGAGGGCAGCTGGGCGGGGTTAAATGGTTGGCCCGCCATTCAAAGAGCTGCAGAATGAAGAGCTCCGCCTCATTAGCAGCCTGATATGGAAGCTGGTCCATCTGGAATAGCAGGAAGAGCAATGGGAGAGACTGGGACTAAGCACAGAGGGAGAGGGGTCAGAAATAGCTGAAAGATGAACAGACTGACCGCAGAGCATATACACACACACAGAGAAAGAACAAAGACAAAGAAAGCAATAAGAAGCTCACACCCACTAAATATTACCCACACATGCACATACAGTGCGCTTGCACACACAGATATATATATATATATATATATATATATATATATATATATATATACAATATTAAATTTACTATATTCACCTCCACATTATTCCAGTCTAGAATATTAAAACTGTGATTACTTTTGTTCAATCAGCAGCAACGTGTAAAATGTCTGACCTCAGAAAGTGCAGCACAATTTTACCAGGTTTGAGTTTAGCGAGTGTACCTTGTTTCATATTTTAAAATAATGTTTTTGAGCCTTATTATTTTCACTCGTTTTTAAAATTGGTGCCCAGTTTGTTGTAAAGATGAAGTCTAGCATATTGTGTAGTGCACCTACATATGTGCTGTTGATTATTTACACTGACATTTTTAAGTTTCATGAATGTTTTAAATCCACAGAGGATGATGCAATTATCACAAATATATGTATATATTAATTTCTCTCTCTGAGTTGTCATGCTTATATAGGGTCGCACCAGCAGTTAATTGTTGCACTTCAGTCTCAAAAGAGACTTTAAAAAGCACTATACAAAGCTGAAGAAACAGGGACTGAGATACTACTTGCTTCAAATGCATGTTCCCACGGTCCCAGAATTCATAAGAATAATAAGATGAAGATGAGGCGATTGCAGAGCTGAGGATCATCACCAACAACTGCCTCTGCAGTGGCAATTTTAAATCAAGTAGTTTTCCAAACTGTTTTATTTTTTGGAATTACCTGATATGATCCACTGCTACTAGTGAACAGTGTCAACCATCTCTAGTCTTCATCCTTCCATTCTGCTAACATTTGGTGCCATCATCAGTAGTACAGGCACACCTAAAAGTTCACTGTAAGCAGCCTTGTGTGCTTCTATTACAGGTACAGTAGGTCAAATTAACTGCACACACACACATCTCACCTCACCTTCCTGTAAGCTTGTAAGCTCGGCATCCACCAAAATGTGGGTAATTTTTTTTCCTTCCAAACCTTTCAATCACATTGGCAGGCAGCCTATAATAGGGCTGACAGCAGTGGAGCAAACGCTGCAAGGCAAAGAATTCCAGTATGTGCAGGGCACATTGTGATTTCACACCACATGCTCTGTATAGAAAGAGTATTTGTTTTTAACACTCCATTTCCATCTTCAGTCTGATACTCTGGCTGGTTTGCACGAGGGAAGAGATTTGATTTTCCCTAACCAATCACCGTAGGCCAATATATCCTCATGAATCTGATGTCATCTTACGTTAACACTGTAAAAATGCCAATATACTGGGTGCAAAAGTGTAGCAGAGTCAAGTGAAAACAGTCCAGCATGTTTTTCCTTTTGTTGTGCAGCAGCAATAGCTCAGGGGAGCTGGAAAGAAATGAGCTCAGGCCATTTAAAAAATCACAGTGGCAGTAACTGCGTATGTTTATAGACTGTATGTAAAACATCGACATGCCCATCATGACGTAACTGTTGCAATATCACCCAGCCGTTTTGGGCCAAACATTTTGGAATGTCAATCAATGGCCATCACCATGTTAGTCATTCAGTTAGAGCCTGAAATCACCATATTTGGATCAGAAGGTGAAATGATCAGCCATTTTTCAGCTCTGGACGTTTCCTTTTGGCAATAATTTAAAAACAGGTTGACAGAGCGTTAGTCTCGTCAGTGGTACTCATCGGCTGATCATTAGTCCTCCCACAGGGGTCACTTGACAATTCATTCTTTAACTGAGGCACCACTGATTCACATCGCAATGCCAAACCAATCAGTCCACTCAATTCAGTGGACTTCGGGGTCCAAGCAAAACCAGTTTCAAACATGTATTTATCACTTCTTTATCTGGACTTTAATGTGCATATAATGTATTTGCATCTTTAAATAAGGCTATAATTAAACTTCATGTCATCAGTTTCTGACACAGGATAATTCTACTCCGTTTGTACATATGATATAGATAATTATAGTTCCATTTTGTGGAATTACAAAGAAAAATTTTCTTTTTTAGCAAAAAGTTGCTCTCAGTCAGTGACAGATGCAACCTTGCAGAGATTACACATCAACAATCCTTGCAACACAGACAAAAGCAACGAGCATGTGTTATACAGAGAGACAGGCTGACACGTGGACAGATTCATATTCGCATACATAAACACATGCAGATGTAGACAAACATTAAGATAGACTTTCATTCACTGTAAGGCGAGCTGCCTGCACATGCACACACACTTATGCATATGCATAGAAAGACAAGCAGATGAGATTCTCTCCCACGCCTGTTTGCCACAAAGCAGAAAGCACAGGAAGGAGTGGAGTGTGGTGACATGTTGCAGCAGATGGCTAATCTCCTCCTCTTCTCCTCCCATTCCTCTACCACCTGTGGAGGAGGACACACACTCTCTGAATCCATCCGCCCTCCCAGAAATCAAGGATCTAGGTCATTTATCATGAAGGGAGCGGGTCACCTCAAATTAAAGTTTCTTGTGAGTGAGTGCCTGATTTCTCTCATGCTCTCTGTGCGTCGCTCTTGATTTTTCAGCCTGGAGGAGTCAGAACGTCACTGTGACACCAATGGAGGGTTTGCCGTTGCAAGGAAATTATCCCAAAGAATCCAGTGTAAACATCTCTGCTGATCACCCACATCTTCAATTTCATTTCTGTTTTTCTATGGCAAATTACAATTGTTCATTTTCAACAGAAACTTGGTAGAAATTCAAATGCAGCTTGAGTTGGTCTTCTTGCCAAGGTATTAGCTTAATATAGAAATGTTTATCACGATGACAGAAAAACTTTAAGCCTCTCTAATACCTATTAAATGCAGATATCTCAGTGCTCTTTGTTTTGTTTTGTTTTGTTTTCTTGTTTTCTTTTCTTTTGCTTTCTTTTCTTTGCTTTTCTCTTGTTTTGTTTTGTTTTGTTTTGTGGGTTTTTCAGAGCCAGCCACAGAAGGTGGATTGGCTAATTTGATGTTGTGACAGGCCTTGCGAGGCAAGGATGCACAGTGTCCTTATTCTGTCACCTTCCCCCATTGGTTTTGACTGGCCCCAACACTTGCATTCAAGCCCCTACAGCACAGCCAATAAATCACTGTCTTCTGATACAATACAAAAGAAAGTTTGCTGAAGGAGCTCAGCTCAGACATTATCAGTGTCTGGTCCTGATCTATTTTGGTCCTCTCCTTTCCAGTTGCTGGACGCCTGACATGAAAGGATAGCTGTGCCAGTCGCTCAAACTGTGATGAAAACTGATGTTCTCTACTGCATTAGGACTTTGGACAATAATCAAACAGCTCTTTCTCTTTGTTTTTGGCATTTCATCCACAGATGCTTGCTCTCACCTCTAAGGAATGTGTCCACACGATTATTCGCACAAGACGCACACACTTACACCTGGTGACCTTTTGTAATGTAACTGAGACAAGAGTGGCACTTCATATTCTATCTGAAGACCATCTCCAGGGAAGCTTTATGGCTGATGTATGTTCCCCTGGGTACATGTGTCCTTTTCAAAGAGTCACCCATTAATCTTTGAGGACTCCCCATCCATGCAAGGTGCTCCAATATCATCAGCTCTCACAGCCAATCTCATCATATATGCAGTGACAAATTGGTAGAGCTGTAGAATGACCCAATGTCAATTTACATTGTAATGTATCCATAGATGAATTATGAGACATGAATAAGCAGAAAGCCCACTACCCCTCCTCCTAAGGAGGAAGAGACCCAGACTGAAAGTTGCAAAAGTTCCTATTTAGAATTGTTTTTGATCTTTGAGGTAATTTTGTCCTGAGTCATCTTGCGTCCCTGTGATCATCACTGACACTACAAGTGTCAGTGTCAGCACTGCTGGCTGCCTCTGCATGTGGCAGTAAAATAATTGTGACTATTTCAGTGAGTAGGATCCAAACGCAGGAAACCAGGGGCAGAGTAAGATCTAAAATCCAAATTTTTAATTCATGCACCTAAAGGCAGTCGCCGAGGCAAACAATAATGGCAAGGAGGAAGCACAAAGGCAAGATCCTAAAACACGCTGAAAGCAGGAATAAACCAGAACAAAAAAAAAACTTACTACGAAAAAAAAAAATTACCAACGTGATTACTTACATATGACAATAAGACTTTTAGGAGTTTTAGCTTTTTGTTGTAATTCTCCAGCTCTTTGTAGTTCTTTGTATGTATTTTTTATACTTTTGCACTGTTGTAATTCACTCTTTGTCTCTTTCAAAGAGTCTTCCCATTCAGTAATCCATCCATGAATGTATCACAGGGCACATGCTAGTTAAAAAAGTTAGAAGTTGGGCTGCAATGCAGCAAATGAATGAGACCCTGCTGGCATATACCATCAAAACGTCAATACAAAGCTCCTATGCCCTGATGGATCTGCTCGTCTTAAAAGAATGGGTGTCAGATGGAAATGATTGAAGGTGTTTGGAGCTGGAATGTCACCGAGAGAAAACTGGGGAATGGAAATGATTGCATAGGTGGAAATGAAAACCGATTGGATGGCAAAATACATTTTTGTCAGCAAATCAAGCACTTTTATGCAAATTCCAGCAAGCAATTTTTCATTTATTCACACATCTGTCATCCCAGCCAGACCTCAGACATCAACCATGCAAAAAAAAAAAAAAGGCAGTGTTTGCCAGACAGCGAGGAGCCAAAGGCGAAAATTTGCATAGAAAATTGTCGCATGTGATTGGCTGAAAGTGATGAATAAACAAATTAGTTAGATCTAAAGTTTTTGGGTTGGACCTTTGCAAAATCAGTCTTTCTGGGTAACACTGAAATTTGGACAGTAATGAGTTAATACAAGATGTCAGAACACTCCTCTGTTACTTTGTGAATTTGTTTGTTTGCTAATTTGAGGAACACTTAATAATTCCTTGTAGCTAATCTGTTAGCCATCCTAAAATATCCACTTGCATAATCAACTCAAAGACTTATGGTCAGAAATGTCCCTAATATCAGATTTCATGAAAAACTTGTCAGTCACCTGGCTGTACTTGTTTCGCAGTGGTCCAGCTATGGATGTCAGGATTTTCCTGATAAAATGAGAATTTACATTTTTCAAACAAGTTGTTACTAGTTTATCATATAAATAACATCCACAAAATAAAATCCCATATAACAAAAACTCAACCCATGATGTGCTCATGAGAGGTTTAAAATATTTTTTTGCTACACAATACTGTCAATATGACAAAGATGATAAATATTTGATTACAAAACATTCTCTTAGCAAAGCTGTATTTGCTAATATTATTATGGACAATTCAAGAGCCTTTTCATTCCAAACCAAATTTGTCTTTATGGAATTTAGTTTTATCCGGGTACTCCGGCTTCTTCCCACAGTCCTAAGAAATGCATGGGGTTAGGTGAAGGTGAGCATGAATGACTATCCATCATTCTGTATTAGCCCTATGACAGACTGGTGACCTGTCCGGTGTGTACCTTGCCTCTCACAATATGAAGGCTAGGAGGCTCCAGTACCCGCATGACCTACATGGATGGATGGATGGAATGGTTTTGTGTATCTATTTTATGCACTTAAAGTTAAATTTTATATGACCTGACTTCACTGAGGTTAATAATAATAATAAGAAGAAGAATAACTTAGATTCATATAGTGCCTTTCAAGAAACCAAAGGAAGCTGTACAAAGAGTATAAATAAACAAAAGTATATAAACTAAAATAAAAAATAAATAAGTAAGTAAATAAATAAATAAACTAAAGATTAAAGGTCTATTTGAACAGGTGAGTTTTCAAAAGTTTCTTAAAAGAGTCCAGTGATAGGGCGTTGCAAAGCTCAGAAGGGAGAGAGCTCCAGAAGATGGGGGCTGCCACACTGAAGGCTCTGTCCCTAAAGGTATGGAGGTTGGTGCGAGGGACAGAGAGCAGACACATGGCTGAAGACAAAAGTATCCAAGACTGTTTGTACGGGTGAAGGAGGTCAGACAAATATTGAGGGGCCAGGCCATTGAGGGATTTATAAGTGAAAAGAAGTATCTTGTAGGTAATGCGTGACTTTACTGGGAGCCAGTGGAGATTTATAAGGGTGGGGGTGATATGTTGCCAGAGTTTAGTGCATGTTAAAAGCCTGGCAGCTGAGTTCTGGGCATACTGGAGCCTGTACAGGGCTTTGCTGGAGACACCATACAAGACCCCATTACAGTAGTCCAGCCGGGTGGTGACAAAAGATAAGGGTCTCTGCTACAGAGTCAGTGAGTAAAGGCCAAAGTCTAGAGATGTTTATTAGGTGGAAAAAGGCTGTTTTGGTTTGATTTGATATGAGTCTGGAATGAAAGTGTGGAGTCTAGGACAACACCCAGGTTGCAAACCTCTGGTGATGGTGAGATGGAGGAACCATCTATGTCAAAGAGAAGATCTCCAAACTTCCAGAATAGGGCTTTGGGGGCCACAGCGAAGAGCCCTGGCTTGAGTAGATTAAATGACATCCAGGTTTTGATATCATGCAAATAGTTGACGAGTGACTGCGATAGAGTTGTATGTCATCAGCATAGGAATGGAAGCAGAGACCATGGCGGTGGATGAGCAAGTAAATGGTGAAGAGAATGGGTCCAAGCACAGAACCATGAGCTAAGGTGGAGCGGGAAACTCTCACAGTAGCAAACTATGTTCAATTGGAGAGGTAGGACTGAAACCAGTAGAGTACAGTGCCAGTGAGACCACGATAGCTGGACAGACATGAAAGAAGGTTGGTATGAGCACTGCTGCCACAGGCACCTGGAATAACATCAAGAAGGCCTGAGGTTGCTGATTCCACCGTAGCTCAGGCCTCTTGCTGTGTGGAGTTTGTATTTTCTCCCCGTGTTTGCGTGTGTTTCCTCCCACAATCCAAAGACATGCAGTTACTGGGGCTTGGTTAATTGGTCACTCTAAATTACCCTTAGGTGTGAATGTGAGTATGAATGGTTGTCTATCTCTCTGTGTTAGCCCTGTGACAGGCTGGTGACCTGTACAGAGTGTACCCTGCCTCCGATAGGCTCCAGCTCCCCTGAACACGATAAGCGGAAGAGAATGGATAGCTATTTTAATGAGAGCAGTCTCTGTGCTGTGATTATAAAGGTTCGTAGAGGTCATGGTTAGACATATGTTGGGTGGAGTTGGGTGGCCACTGCTCTTTCCAAGATTTTACTGAGGAAAGGAAGTTTGGAGCTAGGCCGGTAAGTGTTAAAGTCGTCAAGTACAGGTGCTGGTCATAAAATTTGAATATCATGAAAGTTGATTTATTTCAGCTAATTCCATTCAGAAAGTGAAACTTGTATATTATATTCATTCATTACACACAGACTGATATATTTCAAATGTTTCTTTCTTTTAATTTTGATGATTATAACCGACAACTAATGAAAACCCCAAATTTAGTATCTCTGAAAATTAGAATATTACTTAAGACCAATACAAAAAAAGGATTTTTAGAAATGTTGGCCAACTGAAAAGTATGAGCATGCACAGCACTCAGTACTTAGTTGGGGCTCCTTTTGCCTCGATTACTGCAGCAATGTGGCGTTGCATGGAGTCCATCAGTCTGTGGCACTGCTCAGGTGTTATGAGAGCTCAGGTCGCTCTGATAGTGGCCTTCAGCTCTTCTGAATTGTTGGGTCTGGCGTATCACATCTTCCTCTTCCCCAATTGCCCACAGATTTCTATGGGGTTAAGGTCAGGTGAGTTTACTGGCCAATTAGGAACAGGGATACCATGGTCCTTAAACCAGCTACTGGTAGCTTTGGCACTGTGTGCAGGTGTAAAGTCCTGTTGGAAAATGAAATCTGCATCTCCATAAAGTTGGTCAGCGGCAGGAAGCATGAAGTTCTCTAAAACTTCCTGGTAGATGGCTCCGTTGACCTTGGAGCTCAGGAAACACAGTGGACCAACACCAGCAGATGACATGGCACCCCAAACCATCACTGACTGTGGAAACTTTACACTGGACCTCAAGCAACGTGGATTCTGTGCCTCTCCTCTCTTCCTCCAGACTCTGGGACCTTGATTTCCAAAGGAAATGCAAAGTGTACTTTGATCAGAGAACATAACTCTGGAGCACTCAGCAGCAGTCCAGTCCTTTTTGTCTTTAGCCCCAGATGCTTCTGACGCCGTCTCTTGTTCAAGAGTGGCTTGACACGAGGACTGCGACAGCTGAAACCCATGTCTGCATACTTCTGTGCGTGGTGGTTCTTGAAGCACTGACTCCAGCTGCAGTCCACTCGTTGTGAGTCTCCCCCACATTTTTGAATGGCTTTTGTTTCACAATCCTCTCCAGGGTGTGGTTATCCCTATTGCTTATACAATTCTTTCTACCACATCTTTTCCTTCCCTTCGCCTCTCTATTAATATGCTTGGACACAGAGCTCTGTGAACAGCCAGCCTCTTTAGCAATGACCTTTTGTCTCTTGCCCTCCTTGTGCAAGGTGTTAAAGGTCGTCTTTTGGACAACTGTCAAGTCAGCAGTCTTCCCCATGATTGTGTAGCCTACAGAACTAGACTGAGAGACCATTTAAAGGCCTTTGCAGGTGTTTGGAGTTAATTAGCTGATTGGAGTGTGGCACCAGGTGTCTTCAGTGTTGAACCTTTTCACAATATTCTAATTTTCTGAGATACTGAATTTGGGGTTTTCATTAGTTGTCAGTTATAATCATCAAAATTAAATGAAAGAAACATTTGAAATATATCAGTCTGTGTGTAATGAATGAATATAATATACAAGTTTCACTTTTTGAATGGAATTACTGAAATAAATAAACTTTTTTCATGATATTCTAGTTTTATGACCAGCACCTGTATTAGGCAGTTGAGGCAGTTTTAAAGCTGGAGGGTACCTCTCCTGGCTCCAGAGAAAAGTTCTTGATGTCAACTATAGGGGGCACAGAGCAGGTATACATGTCTTGACCAACACTGTCTGCATAGGGTCCTGGGTGCAGGTGGAGGCTTTAGCCTGAGAGATCCATTTTGTGACCTGGGAGGAATTTACAGAGGAGAAGGTGCACTGAGCTAGATGTAGAGCAGGGGAATGAAATCCTGCAGCAGATGTACAGGTGCCAGGCGGTGCCAATGGATAGAGTTAACTTTGTCTTGGAAAAAGTCCAGGAACTTGTGGCAGAGGTCAGGAGCACTTAAGGGTGAGGTAGATCAACGGGGCAAAGTAGCCAGTTGATGGTAGAAGAACAGCAAACTGGGATATCTTTGCTGTTGGTTAATGAGGGAGGAGTAATAATGTGGCTTGGCCTGGGAAAGAGCAGCTTTATAGGACCTCACATGATCTCTATAAGTCTCTAGGTGGACTTTGAGGCCAGAGTTCCATCAGGAACCATGGGGCAGAGCAGGTAAAAGTGACAGTCTGGGTTTTGAGGGGGGCAAGAGAGTTAAGGCTACTGTATAGGGCGGAGTTATGGGGTCAATTAGCCCATCAGTCATGATATTGGGGTGGTCTATCAGGTTGTTCAGTGCTGATGCACTAATAGACTTGATGTTCCTATATTTGATGGCACATTTGGTGCACAGCCTAGGCAGAAGAACAGGAACAGAAAAGCAGACTGCAAAGTGGTTAGAGATAGCAAGGTCCAGGCTTTTCAGATTGGTAGGAGTTATGCCTTTAGAGCAAATCCGATCCAGTGTGTGGCCTCTGATGTGAGTGGGTCCTTTAATATGTTGTGTGAAATTGAAGTGGTCCAACAGAGACAGGAATTTGCTAGTGAACGAAGAGCTATTGGAGTCAAAATGAATACTGAAGTCACCAAGTAGGAGTAGGATAGAGACATGGAGCAGATAGAGGTCAGAAGTATGACAGCTAACCCACCACCACGACCTTTAGAGCGAGGTTTCTGAATGTACACAAACCCAGGGGGAGTGGACTGATTGAGTGAAAAAAAAGGTTAAGTATTGAAATACTCAAGCATAATTAGTGTATTTTTAGGCACTCATAGCTACCTGCAGTATTGCCTGATCAAGTGCCTAATATACCTACCTTAAATTGACTAACTGGCTGAGCTACCCAGGGCCGGTTTTTGCTATGGGCAATGTGGGCGACTGCCCAGGGCGCAATCTATTTGAGGGCGCACGAGCGCCTTCAAAAAAAAAAACTTAAAACAAAACTTGCCAGTTTTGGGGGTTAGGTAGAGGGATAGGGTTAGACTACCGCTCATTTCCATGTCAGATTAGTGGAGTGGGCGCTGGGGCGCCCTCACTGTCACGTCAACTTGCTGCGGAGTGAGAGTCATATAGGTTGTGTGTGTAAGAGGAGGCAAGGGGGAGGGGGGCGAGGCGAGGGGATAGACTGATCCCAGGCCACACAACACAAACTGCTTTAAAATAAATTGTATTTCATTCCTAAAATTAACATAGACCCTCATACCTTCATGTAATTAATTGGGTTAGCTATGTGAAAAATGTAAAATAAATAAATAAATAAAAAAGTCATAGGCTACGTGAATTTGTTTACGTCACGTGAAATATATATATATATATATATATATATATATATATATATATATATATATATATATATATATATATATATATATATATATATATATATATATATATATATATATATATATATATATATATATAATTGAGGCATCATGTCATGCAACTAATTTCACTCAGACAACTTAGTCTGGTTTGTGTTTGCAACACAACAAGTGCAAATTCACACATATGTCCTGACTGTGGATTTGTTTTTATTGCTATAGGCTATGCTAAATTGAATAGCTTATAATATACATTGACATAGCATTTTGTAAGCTACATGTCATATATCTTTTAAAATAAATTGTTGTGTGTTGTGCTTAGTTAACAGGATGTTAACAAATGTTAATAAAGTGCATCATGGTCATTTTAATAGGGTAACTGATGCATGTGTGATGTAAGTGTCATCTAACTTATAATATTATCTTAATTGTAAATTCAGGGGCACTTCTGAAATATTTTGGAGCTGGAGCACCCACTGTCCAAATTGAGAAGTCAGATACTTCCACAGCAGCCACAGACATGGTCCTGGAGTCCTGATGAGGGTCCATCTACCTCTGCAGCCACACAGGCCTCTTCAGGGATGGTCCTGGAGCCATCTACCGTCTCAGTCTCATGTTCCTTGCAGGACTCCTCAGGTCTGTGTGTGTGTGTGTGTGTGTGTGTTTTTGCATAAATTTTTACTTTTGTAAACACTATAAATGCTGTAAATAACATGTACTAATGACAATACCATTTTCTCTTTATTAGAAATGCCTCAACCTGAAATCCCACCAAATCTTGTCCCTGAGGATGAGCTTCTGTCTACTGACCCTGCTAATTGGCCTTCAGTTCTGACTGACAGAATTCGGACACAGCTGGTTTGCAGAGGACCAAGTGAGGTACCTGCTGACATTGTTTTCCCCAGGAATGAGTTGAATGGAAGAAGTTGCCATCACCAGTATTTCAAGAAGACTTTGGTTAATGGTGAAAAGATTCCCAGAAGCTGGTTAGTCTATTCAGAGAAAAACAACAGCCTTTTCTGCTTCTGCTGCAAAGTCTTTTCTAAGAGGACAATTACCTTCACAAGCTCAGGCCTGACAGATTGGAAACACGCGTTCTGTGAACACCTCAACTCCATGAAAATATGGAAAGAACTGGCAGTCAGGATTAAAAAGGGGGAAACAATTGACAACCAGGAGATGGCACTTCTAGTGGCTGAGAAGATGAGATGGAGAGCAGTGTTGACCCGTTTGATTGCAATTGTGCAGTCTCTGGCGGTGAGAAATCTGGCACTGAGGGGGACTACAGAAACATTGTACATGCCATCTAATGGCAGTTTCCTCAAAGAGGTTGAACTGATGGCACAGTTTGACCCAGTGATGAAAGAGCACCTTAACTGGGTCCAAAAAAGTATCTCTGGTCACACCACCTACCTCAGTCACAGCATACAGAATGAACTGGGTAATTTGATGAGCAGCAAGATCATTTTTGAAATGGTGAGAGACATCAAGCAGGCAAAATATTTCTCAATAATTCTTGATTGCACACCAGACATCAGCCACACCGAACAGCTGTCAGTTGTAACCCCTTGTGGTGTCACTGACAGAGGAGAAGCCCTGCATAAAGGAGCATTTCATGGGGTTTTTGGAGGCAGAAGAATCCACAGGTCTGCATTTGGCATCTCTGATTCTCAAGCGACTAAAGGAGCTCAAAGTTCCTTTTGAGGACTGCAGAGGACAGGCTTACTACAATGGAGCAAACATGAAAGGGAAAAACAAGGGTGTTCAAGCCAGGCTTCAACAAATTAACCCAAGAGCTCTTTTTGTGCCATGTGGAGCTCATACCCTCAATTTGGTTGTGGCCGATGCATCTAAGGCTTCCACTGATGCCATGAATTATTTTGGCATCTTACACAAGCTTTTCACCTTGTTTTCAGCCTCCACTCAGAGATGGGCCATACTGAAAAAACATGTGGGCCTCACTTTGAAGATGTGGACTGACACAAGGTGGGAAAGTAAAGTGAAGAGTGTTGAGCCCCTGAGATATCAGGCAGCTGCTGTGAGAGAGGCACTGATTAAAGGTGAGAGATCACACTAAAGACCCCACCATTAAATTTGAGGCCCAATCCCTGTCAGAAGAGGTGGGATCCTACTGCTTCAGCATCTGTACAGTGGTGTGGTACGACATCTTAAGCCAGACACACCATGTGAGCAAGCTGATGCAGTCTCCCAGCATGCAAGTTGATGTTGCCGTCAGTCTTCTCAGTAGGATTGAGAAAGATCTTCAAAGCTACAGGGCAATAGGCTTTGTGACAGCACAGATGTCAGCCAAGGACATCTGTGAAGAAATGAATGTTGAGGCTGTTCTGAAACAGAAGAGACTGAGGTCCACAAAGCATCACTTCTCCTATGAGGCATTTGATGAGCCTTTAAGTGATGCTCTGATGAAGCTGGAGGTCACATTTTTCAATGTTGTTGTTGATGCTGCAGCTTCAGCTGTTCAGGAAAGATTTTCCACACTGCAGAATGTGAGAGAAAAGTTTGGAGTGCTCTCTAACTTCAGAAACCTCCCCGACAATGAGCTGTAAAAAGAATGTGAGACCCTGCAAACTACACTGCACTTTAAGGGACACTCAGACGTGGATGGCAGAGAGCTTGTGCAGGAGCTGAAGAATTTCCCTGACCTTCCATCAAAGTCCATGACTCTACTGGAGCTGCCGACTTTCATCCACGAGAAAGAGCTCACAAAAATCTACCCCAATCTGTGGACTGCACTCAGAATTGGTTTGACCCTTCCAGTGACAGTAGCTGAAGCAGAGAGGAGTTTTTCCAAGCTGAAGCTTATTAAAACATACTTGAGGTCCACTATGTCACAGGAGCGTCTCTCTGGACTTGCCATCATCAGCATCAATCATACAGTTGCACAACAGATTTCATATGATGATGTAATTGATGATTTTGCAGCAAAGAAGGCTCGAAAAGTCAAGTTTTAGATTGCACTTCACATGCATGGTTATTAGTACCTGAAGGATTTGTGCAATTTATATTGGTATTTATATACTGTATTTCATTTATTTATTTATTGTGTTTTTTTCTCTGTTCTTGTTTCCTTTTTGTATTTAAGATTATACATAATAAAATAATACAAATATGTAACGTATTGTTGTGTTAGTGGCGGGGGGGGGGGTCAAGGGGTGGTTCGCCCAGGGCGTAAATCTAGCCAGAACCGCCTCTGGAGCTATCCCTTAACGTATCTCTTTGTATGCCTCATCCAAAGCTGCTGCTATGTTTAACTCAATGGAAGTTGTGAAACTTGAATTTTTTTTTTTTAATGTGATTTTTCTTTTTGGAGGAATAGGAAGAAGCAGAGGACCAAATCAGGCTTATCGGTTGGGTGGTGAACAATGATTGTGTTTGAGTGGTCAAAATAATGCGAGAGGATGCAAAATGTTGTGTTCCAGTGTACCATTGATTGCAAAGTTCTCCCTCAGGTAGAACTTTACAATCATTCCTGGGGACAAATTTCTTGTGCAAAATTATGTGCATGTCAAACTTTCTCACGGTTGCTCTTATCACATGATGTGCAGCCTCTGGGCTTGGACATTGTTGGCTCTTTCACTTACAGCTGTTTATTCTTTAAGTCATAGCTGGACATTGAGCTCACATTATCAGGGATGATCTTGGACATGAAGTTAGTGTAGTTTGACAGAAATCTTAGGATCATTGCAAAGTTGTAAGTGGTTAGACTTCCAGTGAGCAATTCAAATGTAGCAGAAACACTGGTAGTGGTTCATATGCACAAAAAGAAAAGAAGGGTGGATCAGCCAAATTTAAGTCAGGTATAGCTCTTGATTGTTTATGAGGAGTTGAGAAACTTTTGATCAGAACTCATATTGCTCCATGGGGAATTAATTTGAGGACTTAAGAGCATGCAGCATTGCTATGCTGTACTCAAATCTTAGCTTTTCAGCTTTGCAAACAGTTTAAGGTCTTCTAAAACCACAACAACAATGTGCGAATTTTTAAATGGAGAACCACAGCCTTTTAATCCTTTTACACTTCTGAATTTTTAATGTGAAAGTAGAAGAACATCCAATTTGCACTTGGAAAATAATTAGGAAAAAGAGAGTTGAACAAATGTACATTTATTGGGGTCAGCTTGATTTTATTTTACTCTAGAGAAATTTAGAGACAATATTGGTGGGGGAAAAAAATCCTCCTTCATTTTAAAAATGAAAACATTAGATAACCCTAGAGATCCAGGTACTGGAGCTTGTTCTATCTGGTTAACACTGCAACTGAGAAGCTTTAAAGTTTGTTTAGTGTCAGCAAGGTTGAAAGAGCAGCACAGCGGGAGAGAAAGACAGAGACCAAGAGGGAGAAAGCAGAAAGGGAGGGGGAAGCCCGGGTCAAGTCCTCAAAGTACCGGACTGTTCTACTTAAAATCTTTAAATAGGGTGATTCACTAGAATGCTTTGCTCTCATCTGTCTCATCTAAACCAGGGGCTGAGCATCAAGAGGAAAGTGGGTTGGGGTGTGAACAGCAGGGCAGGTCGTACCATCGCTAGAAGAGCAAATCAGATAGCCCACAGGGATCAATAAAGTTTCTTCATTAGTGGATCACTGTCCTGAAAAAAAGGACACAAATCCTGATAAACAACCACCATACATAAAACATAAGCAAAGTCAAAGCAATAAGACAATGGATGCAGTGGAGACAGTCGCCTTGGCAGCCAAGCTCCATCCATGTGTTTAGCGGACTTGTTTACCTTCCATCTGAATTCTTCCTGATTTCCCGGTATAGCTGATTGCCTCTAATTTCAGCCAAGCATCTGGGGAAGTGGATTCATTTAGGAACAAAGAGCAGAGACTACTGGTCTTTGGATAGGGGAATGCCAGCTAAATGATCTCCAGTGGACACAGGCTTAAATGGAGGCTAAATGGCGACTCAGAACGCTCCTCTATCTGAAGCTCATTACCCGCCTCTCAATTCCCTAAAGACCTGGCTCAGCTTCACATTGCGCACTTTCCTGCCAGGAGGAGGGTGATTACAACATTTTACTCGACAAAGAGCTGCCTTCCCCGTCACTTTTCTCATCGTTTCCTGTCATCTCCTTCATCCTCCCTTTCTCTCAGTGGTCACCCCCTTACTGCTGTGTTCCTTTTAGATTCCCTTTCTCCTGCACCTCACAGGCACCCCAGGCGATTCATACTGACTGATTAGGCTTTTTATCCTGCCTATGATTACAACACTTGGAGACAGGAGGCTGTGAATGGTATGGGAGAATGTTTATTTGCTGACAGACAATAGTGAATAAGCAGAATTATGAATCACGCATCGGCATGTAATCTAGACAATAACAATATTGGCAACAACAACACAAAAGTGTATGGAAATCAAAAGCTGTTGGAAAGTGAATCACAGGAGAGCCACATAACGGCAAGCAGATGGGATAAACACTGATGTATGCACAGGGTATCATCCAGCCAGGGAGGAGCTGAGGCCTACGCATTTCTCTGCCAAGGCTCGATGTACTCGAGACCCAGATGGGCAAAGATGTCCTTTTCAGTTGTAGCTGCCAGGAACTCTTTCTAGAGAGAGGACAAGCAAACACAAAGTCAGTGACTTGTGCAGAAATATGCAGGAATTTGTCTCTAAGTCACCAGTGCAGATCCATGGATTCTCAACTTGAGGTTTCACTATTCCACAAAATGTTCATGTTATGCACTTGCAGCCTCAACTGTGCTTGTATTTCAACTCATATCTCCACCACTAGCTGTCTTTCGATTTAGGGTTTTATTTGCCTACTTTGTGCCAAGGCTCAGACATGCTGTGATTGTGCAGATTTACATTTGAGCATCCACCTCCCTTCTAAACCCATAAAAACTCTAACCTTGCTCTAAGTGATTGCTCTCTTTAGCAGATGGGTATTTTCCCTGGCATATCACAACAGGGCTATTAACTACTGGCTGTCTACCAGCGCCATGTGATGGGTTATGTCTTTATAGGAGTGGTGACGAGGCCTGACTCACCTTGGGAGTGAGACAGCCTGGAGAGAGGGGGCTGTGATTCTGACACATCCTGCCCTCAAGTACTAAACTGGACCTGACACGTTGCTGAAAGATGGTGGAAAAATCAAGAGCATGTCAGCTCCCACAGCCAGCCAAAGGCAGAGATAACTGAGAGCAGCAAGTAGGAAGCCAGGAGAAGGAAAAACACCTCAAGGCACATCTCTCTATATAATGGCTTGTTATTTAAAATGCAAATGACATGTTTGGGTGCACTTTTTCAACTTGCAGTTTGGCCATTATCTCTATCGGGCATGGTTATATTGTACAAAGTAAATGAGAATGCTGTGCTATTACTGCAGCAAGGTCCAACAAGAAAAGAAACAAGCAGTTTAAACAGATTACCTTATTCACTCTATTTGGATGTAAAAGTGAAAGCGAGCACATTGGAAAACTCTTGAAAACTGTGATCCCTTTATTCATTTTTAACAAACTGTCGAATAATGCACTAAAACAAAATGCGTAACGTGTTTTCACTTTGCACTGATCTACAGAACAAATTTCAAGAAGTGGTAGCTTCAGTCGCAGTCATGTAGTTTCCATGGATGCCAACTTGTCTATGAATACTTGCCATATACTCTGTGAGCTGTAGTGAAACTACACTGTGATGGAAAACAGAAATGGAGGAATTAAACGTTGTGCCTTACTAAACATATTTTAAAAGGTACGTGTTTTCCTTTGAAGGTGGGGCGTTACATGCAAACTACTGGTGATCGCAGCAACCTGCTAGTGACCAAAGTAATTGCAACAAAGATTTCAGTGCAGCACCTTCTTTGCGACCAATTTCATGCCAGTGACTGCCAGCAACTTTCAGCAACCCCTCTCCAACCACTTGGAGAATACATATTTTTCCCTAACAACCAGTCGGTAGCAGGGGATCACTGACAAGTCTCTATGCCTGCACGAATCGGGCTTTTTTCCCAGTCTGGGAATACATATTTTTCTCTCATGACATGTGGTTGCTACATGATGCTAAGCCTGTGTAACTATGACCTAAGACACCACTGGGACCTTCACATTCATAGGCTGGAAGCTGTCAATCACACGGTAAAGCAGACCTTGGTTTATCTGCCTTTTTGATTCTAACTGGGACCATCATTTTCAAAATTAGCAATGTATTCAGCAACACCTGAAATTAATGACAAGACCATAAACTCATCAGAAAAGTGTTTATTGAGGTCACAGACAAGGGAGCTGTGTCATAGGCTTCTACACAACCAGACTCCCGTCATCAGAATGAATGCATGAATGTAGCTTCAAGGTGGTATGTGTATATTCGTCAGGCTTGCCTCCTAGGAGGCCTGGGACTTTGACAATTCTGTGCAGTATCTCAGCTGTTCTTAGAGCTGCACTTGTGTAAAAGGAGACTTCATTTTGTTTTCTCAAAAAAAAAAAATAGAACAAGACCTCTAATGTTTTGCCTGGAATCTGCTGATTTACTCTTTCTGTTTGGGGCTTACAGTTCCAAATGCGTCTATTGTCACTGCTCCAGTTGTTCCTTGAACCCTTGATACATAATTTTCAAAAAATGTGCAAGATAAGATCTGGTCTTACAAGGAGTGGCTTTTAATTGAATTTTCACTGTGGTGGACATTGTAGATATGAGAACCTTTGAAAAGCCCAAATGTGTTATGAACAGTGTTGGGGTCAGGGTATGGAAAGAAGTAAAGTATTGCATTATTACTTGTTACTTTTCTAAAAAAGTAAAGCAGTGCATTATTACTTGTTACTTTTCTAAAAAAGTAAAGCAGTGCATTACTTAATTACAGCCCAGAGAGGGTAATTTGTTACTCCGCTTGTTATTCTACTTTCATATGAAATGCATTGTCACATAATTACCAGTCAACAATATAAACAATACTAAGACGCACCAACATAAATCCCTATCCTTATGACGACACACATACAAGCTTTCTTTTAGTGTTTATGTAGGAACACAAATCTGAACACAAAGAGACTCCAAAGTGATCCCCATAGTTGGCATACACTCAGCTTTAACGCTGCACTGTCTTGGCTGGCTTTGTGTTAGCATGCTGTCTGTGCTGAGGTGTGTTAGCAGTATATATGCTGGACGTAGTTTGCGTTTTACCATCCCACTCCTGTCCTTTTATGCCATCAAAAGTGTTGTCCATATCTTCACTCCTTAAAAGTCAAAGACCCTTCAACCACAACCGGCCCACAAACCAAAATCAGCTGATTGTTGTGCAAGTGCACGTAAAGAAAGACAGATTGGATTTTTTTTTCTATCCACCTGGCTTGCAGATAATTGAAGAATCTTTATAACACAAGGAGTGACATATATGCAACTGGAGTGTTATTACTAAATGTAGAACGGTAATTCGTTAAGTTACTACGTTACTAAAAATGCAACGTGATTACAGTAACGTGTTAGTTTGGAATGCGCTACACCCAACAGTACCGTAATTGTGACTCCATAAATAAATGTTTTCCAGTTGCATGTAGGTCAGCTTGGATCATCTATTATGCTCTGACATCTTTAGTTCCCTGTCTTGCTGGTCTTGATGTTGCAGTACCGTGGGGATGGTAGAAATAATGGACAAAACAAGTCCATATTCAATAATCTATTGTGTTTTCTAAAATCTGATGAATATCTGAGGCTAGTTCCTTCTGTAGCACTCAATTTTTCTCTTGCACAGTACATTCAATCAGCAATGTCCACAGAAATATTATCTCCCTTTCACAAATAAAAGTGTGCTGTTGGTGAAACAGTATTACATTTGAGTAAAACCATCCTGAGACCCATTAACTGGTCCACCACTGCCTGTATTTTTCACTGTTCTCATAACCCTGAGCCCATTTATTGCTCTAACCACTCAAAACACATGAAATGCAGACACCCATCGCTGCAGTTTATGATGTGGAAAGCTATAGTGTATTAAACATACAGCTGATAAAAAGTACAGGCAGGAGGAAGAAAAAGAAAGAACAAAGGAGAATGCTGAGCAAAGCCAAAGTGATTTGAAGTAAATACATATTTCTAACAACACATAGCAGGGTTTATTGTTCAGAGGAAACAGAGGACAACTCAAGAGATCCAACTAAAGGAGAAAACACTGGGCACAGATGAGATTCTCAGTATCACCAATTTAGCCATTGTCCTGGATCAGGGCTAAAGCCCTCTGTCCGCTGCACTGTCCACTTTTCTCAGTTCCTATAATCCTTACATTCCCTCTGGGAGATGTTGCTTTATTTACTTACCACAACACAGTGCGGTTCTCTGAGAGATAAATCCGCAAACCTTATGTACCTCTGAGTTCTTCCCTTTAAGCAAGAAAAGGGAAACTATACTTGAAATGGCAAGCTTTATTCCAGTGCTTTTTGATGGATAAAAAGGAGCTTAGAGTTGAAGAACAGAGAAACAGTTAATTAAAAAGAGAGGTTATCTGTCTGAGGCACTCATGTTGTCAGTGACTGGCAAACCATCAGCACCACAAGCCAAAATGGCACCGGTGTATGTTACAGCGAGCCAGTGTCCTTGACTTAATAAGGCGCTAATCAGCTACATGTTTCTCTGTCCGCCACGTAATGACATCCCTCGTGGATGTGAGAGCATATCAGTTCCTGCAAAACATCTGCCCCTTCTCTGCCACCCGTCCCACTGCTTGATGGATGGAGCTGATGGATATGGCTGCCTGCCCTACTCCAGCCTGACTCGACTGACACATCAAAGAGAAGGGGGAGACAGAGAGACAAAGAGAAGAGATGGAAAACTTGGATAGCTGTTCACATCTACCCCGCCAGCAAAGCACCATCCAAAGGACAGAAACATGGAGGAAGCTCAATATCACCCCAAACTGGCACAATAGTTTCAACACAGAAAAATGAATAAACTTCACATCCACAACACACCGACAGTAAAATACTAAAATTTAGGAATATCCACTAACTTTATCTCATGAAGTCAATGCAATTGCATACGCTGTTTGTTTGCTTTGAACCAGAGGTGGGACATAAAAAATTAAAAATGCATGGTTACTGTGCTTAAGTAGAATTTTCAGGTTTCTATACTTTAGTTGAGTATGGGGTTGGTCCCATGATGCACAGAGTGTTTCTTCCACACTCACCTTTTTTTATCTCTATGTTTTTGTACACCACTCAGCATTTAGTCAGTAGTTATTATTAATCTCTGACTCTTTTCCACAGCATACATTTTGTCCCGTCTTCCTCCTCCCCAACCAGTTGTGGCAGATGGCTACCTGAGCCTGGTTCTGCCTGAGGTTTCTTCCTGTTAAAAAGGAAGTCTCCAAGTGCTTGTTCATAGGGGGTCGTTTTGACTGTTGGGTTTTGTGTATAATTATTGTATGGTTTTTACTACTTAATATAAAGCACCTTGAGGTGACTGTTTGTTGTGATTTGATACTTTAAAAATTGAATTGAATTGAATTGAATTGAATTGAATTGAATTGAATGAATTGAATTGAACTGAAATGAAATTGAGTATTTACTCAATTTTCTGACAACCTTGTAGCTTTATTTTCACAACAGGCTTTAGGTTTAAGATATTTCAGGAAAGTCATTATTTCCCATCACTGTGTGCCTAGAAATATCAAACCGATATGTGGTGCATCCATTACTAGGGCTTATTGCACATGACTGACATAAAAGACGCAGAGATGAAAGAGGCAGAGAATATCTGAGTTATGCATCATTTATTGTACTATGCTCAGGAGTCAAAATTGGCCAGAATGAACGGGATGGCAATCAAGGTGCAGATGTTAATATGTTGTGGTTGCAGTACTTCAGCCTCTAGCTCTAGCTAGCCTAACAGAAGAGGAGCAGAGCAATGTTTTTTAAAGTGACAGACAATTTCAAATAAAATTTTTCAAGCAACTCAAAAAACATCAGCAAACACGCAAAGTGTTTGTGTGCAGTTGTCATACAGTGTGCCTGCTAGCTAAAGGTACAGCTGCTGTATTTCCCAGGGAGCAAAAAGAATGAGAGATAGAGAAAGATGGAAGAAAAAGGACATGGGAGGAAGATAAGAGATTATTATTTTTTTACTATATGCTAATGGATCTGTATTTGATGTGTTGCAGAAGTTATGGGTGTTTTTCATATTGTGATGCATCCTGAAAAACAAATTGAAGTATAAAAGGTTGGGTAGTTTAGTGCAGGCTACACTGGTAAGTTTGCTATACTGTGGTAAAGTTTACAGTAATACACTATGTTGGAATGGTGCAGAGAAGCTGTCGTGTTCACGATCAATGTTCAGTTACATCAAGGACAGCAGACATGAATTTGAATTTAAGGTGATGATTAGACTCACGCACTTTATTCCACCTTTATGTTATCTAGGGGTGGAAAATTAGCCTAGCTCATGTAGCATCTGCTTTTATCGTGCTGAATTTGGTTAAATCTGCAAAGAGCAACAAAATATAGAGCAGCAGCGCAGCTCAGCTGATCACAGCCTGTGAACACACAAAAATATCCACTGAAGCTGAATTGTTTAAGTGATTCTTTTTCCCACAATGCACCACTACAACCAGCCTTTTTTGTCTGTTTTACTCTTTGTATCTTTGTGTGCCATAAAAGTGCTGCAAGAACCCGTGTTATTGTGTCCTGTGTGGCAACTAGTTTCTTAGGATACAGAAACAAAACATGTTGCAGCTCAACATATAGTAGGTCCTGCAAGAGTTGTCACACAGTGCTACAGCTGCTGCCTCTAAAACTAAAGCTTTGATTACTTAACTTCCAGTTCCTCTCAGCTTTAGTTTATTTGAGCTCACAGAAAATTTACTGACATATTTTAGTTTCTCCACTTATTTAAGCTCAGTTTGAGCTGCAGGAAGCAGCATTTGCTGTATTAACAGCACCAAAGAAATAAAAAAATAAAAAAATCCAACAAGTTGGGGTGAAAAACAGATGTTGGGCATGTATTAACCAGAGGCCCAGAGAGATGCACCCAGATGAATTCTATCATATCATAGTTGAATGTGTAAATAGGGTGTAAACAAACAGTGGCTTTCAAACCAAACACTTTTAAGGCATTATCATGGCAGTGTTTTACAGTGACATGAATGCAGACATAAAATGTTTTATAGTGAAGGAGTTGATGGTTGCACCCAGTGTTCAGTCTGGCAATGTCAACTATTAGGATTAATAAATGTAAGCCATTAATAACAATATAATATGTGGAAAATGATCTTATATAACACTCTTTTCATAGGCAGCGATACCTTTGGGGAAAAAAAAGAGGAGAACTGAGCTAAAGGTCATGCAGATAAGTATGCAAACACGACCTGAAATCTATGCAAATTCACCTACATTGTATGAGCCCTTTAGTAGGGGAAATGTGTCTGAACAAAACTCAAAGAGTGCTGTACTGACTGCTCAGCCACAGGAGCAATGACCATGTATCAAGAACACAACTGTGGAGGTCAGACTGAATAGCAGACACAGACAAAGCTTTCAAAAGCATCAGTTTCACCATGTCAAAGTTTCATGGCTTTAATGGTGAAAGGACCATATTCAGAGTGAAGTATTTTATGTGTGAGGACATCAGCCTTTATATAAAGCATACAAAGTACACTTTTATCAGAGAAAGCACACTCAGAGGCAGAAAGGAAGGAGAAGGGTTTTCCCCCCACATAAATTTAAAATTATCAGATCAACTAATGTTTTCACTCTTTTTTTTTTCTTATTACTTGAGCCTTCGTTTTCTCTCTGACAGTTAGAAATAGATTACTTTATTGCCAAGAGATCAAGAAAAAAAAATTCCTCTGATTGCCTCTAAGTTAATTTGTCTTTATTGCAGCGCAAGGGAAAGGGCTGACAGGGGCAGAAAAAGAGGGAAGTCGATTATGCTCCTGTGTCTTCTTCCCGCAACGATTCGCACACCCACACTTCCCCTGTGCTCTGGTCTGCAAGAGCTCGGTGCACAGGACAGCCTGAACAACCAAAGAGGGCACAGACACCTCACTAATCACACGAGCAATTAGTGCAAGCGTCATAAAGCACCGCTGCCTATAAAACAGCTATTGAGTTTAGTGTTATCGTCATTGCCCATCCTTCCCCGGCTTGCTAATCAGCTCATGCACTGGGCAGAGAGGCAGACGGGTAGAAAATAATAAATTCCTAATCAGAAACAGTGGGACTCTCACTCGACATCCCTGGTGTTATGGCTCTCTGCTCCTGTGGAGGAGTAAACATTTGCAAATCAAAGTTATTTAGTTGATTAGGCTGCCCAAAGGCAATGAAAAGACACAACAAAGAGTCTGGGAGAAGTGTTAGAAAATATCTTCCTTTTTTTTTCCCTGTGTACTGATACAGTTTCCAAAGCAGCAGCAGTTTGACACCTCAAAAATTATATTTCCATTTGCCCATGTTGCCACTGATTACAGGATGTAGCAATGACAATTTACAACAATTTTTTTTGCACAATGTTATCCTTGGCACATTTAATGTCTGCCCATTTTTATTTGTGGTACAAGCCGTTTAAAACATCCTTCAAAAGTTCTTGAGCGCCTGTATGCAGGAAGCTCCACGTGAACTGTGCTGATGTATGAAGCAGTGTAATGTCAGTCCCCACATATTAAGATGACCGGAAGCTTTTTCACTCTAACTGTGAAAACTGAGTGGTCACTTGGAGCTTTAACAGTTTGAAGTGGCAATAGAAAAAAAAATTTTTGTTTACTTTAACCTATCATAAAGTAAATGTTGATTGCATGGCTATGAAATAATAACACATTCTGCCTCTAGACAGGTTCTTTATGAGCCTTGCTTTCATTACACAATTCTGTCTGCCAGCAGAAACAAAATCCCCTGGAAAACTTAATTGCGTAGCTAAAAACAGGAAAAGGGACAATGTCTTTTGATTTCCTTGGTAGCTGTGTACAGGTCGCTGTATGGAGGCTGTATGAGGAACAGGAGTAACTATTGAAAGAAAAAGATCCCTGCTGTTGGAGGAGGCAAAGAAAGCTGAGAGGGAGACTGATAATAACCTAAAGCAAAACAAGCGTGAAGATTTGTGGTGAGCGAGAAACAATTACAGCATAAAATTGTGAAGGTTCTCCAGGACTCGACAGGATTCACAACCACCGTTCAGCTGGCATTATTTCTATAACATCAGTGAGTTATAAAACCTGCATATTTATCCTCCTACTTGCAACCAGGCATTTAATATACTGCAGATACTTCAGTAGGCATGACTTCCTTCAGCAAATGTCATAACAGTTTTGCAAATATTTGTCTTTAGCTTGCAGGAAAAATGACTGAATATTTATGTAATGTGATCACAGGTGTACTATGTAAAAATATAATATGCAATGGACACCAGAAACAGGAAAAAGTAAAAACAAATTCCGACTAGCACCAGCAAAGGGCAGACAAGAAGGCAAAAATCCAAAAGCATGCAAAAGCTATGAACACAGTACAAACAAAAGGATGACTGGGAACACAAGTAAACGTCGAAATGGTCAAAGACAATCTGGCAAGTGGCAGGGGAAGCAGGGGAGTGTACATACTGGGGTGAGGGATTTGGCTAACTGTGTGGTAGAAACCTGGGGAATCAGAAGAGAAGTTGGAGGCAGAGCTAACGGGAATAACAAGAAGAGTAAGATAATGACAAAAAACAACAGCAAAAATTTGAACCATGACAACCACAGTCAAATTTGCTTAGCTGCAGAGAGGGAACACATGTAGTCACAGAAGTTCATTTGTTTTTCCAAGCAATAGTTAGCATTAAATATAAATTAAAAATACTTCACCTATAATTAAAGTTAGACTAAGTTTACTTGAAAGAAAGGATACGTGATTTTTTTATATGTTAAATCCATAACACATAATCCATTATGTCAGTGTTGTGTTTGGTTGGTCTAGAGACTGGTTAAGCCTGACAACCAGTGAAAAATGTGTTTCTCCTGACTGTTCGGTGGAGGTTGCTGGAAGTTGCTGGGTGGCATATGGGGCTGCACCCAAAAAAGTCCTTACAATTGCTTTGGGCCCTAGAAGACTGCCACCGTCGCCACCGGCCACCACTGTGTGGTAGTGAAATTGTAAACTGGAAACAGAAACCTTCACCTTCAAAGTAAAAGTTGCGCCTTCTGAAATATGTTTGTCACAATGGTAAGCCACAACTTTCACTTTGAAGATGAACATTCTTGATTTCCGGTTTGCATGGCACTTTTTCAAGTTTCACTACTGCTCGACGAGTAGTTGTTTTCCATAAAAACTGTGGGCGACTGTGGCGATCTGCTAGCAACAGCCAGAAACCTCATCAACCAGTCAGGAAAAACACATTTTTACCACGTGACCGGAGGTTGCCAGGGGGTGACTGACTGGCATTTAGACCTGTGTGACTGAGGTCTTGAGTATAGATGGCAAAAAGCTGCATTAAATTGTGGTGCCAAGGGGCTGTCTTACCCAAGTGTCCCTTGGGAGACAGACTGGGCTCATACAACTGGCTGAGTGAGGCTTGACTCCTATGTTCAGAATATGCAGTATCTTTTTTTTCTATTTTAGTATTTCTTTCTTTTCTTCTGAACCAGTATTTAGTATCAGTTGCAGGTTGATAGGCACTGAAAATGCACAGCTAAACCCAACAAAGCCACTCCACATTTTTAAATAGTGTATAAAACACATTTCAAATATTGTTTTTTTTCTCAAAAAAAATAAATACACAGGCGATAGTATTTTAATACAATTTATGCACTTGCACATTGATGGATATTTAGTGCCATGCATTTAATTTCCATTTGCTCGATAACCATTTACCTGAAGTCCGTCTCTTTGCAGGCATCTGGTGGAGTGCAGGAGCTTTCTGCCACAACTGTACAAACTTCTCTCTAATTTGCGGAGCCTGTAACTTTAGCTCGACTCATCCTCATGTGGACCCAAACAGAAACCTCTTCTAATGATAACAATAAATTAACTTTCTCTGCTCCACTGAAGCCCATAAATAATTAATTGGTTTGTTGAAGAGGGGCAGGTTTAGCATGATCAATTTTCTTCCTGCTACAGACAGTGTGATCTGATGCTGCTGAGTCAGCACTCCTCTCATTCTGGTCAATTAGAAACAGCACATTAGCAAAATATGATCTTCGTTTGGAATGTTTTTATGACACATTCTCTCACTGATATGAGCTGAGAGCTTATGAGTCACATCATGGGACACAGCATTGAAAAAGGCACAAAATATGGAATGGTGTATAAACAGGGAAGGTTAGGTTAGCCATGGAAACTACTCTATACCCAATCCCAGTTTTGCAGATGCGCTTTATAAAAAAATCAGCTCTCTTTGCTTATATTATGTGCTATTGATATACACTCACTGGCTACTTTATTGGGTACACCCTGCCAGTACCGGGTTGGATCCACTTTTGTCTTGGATGAAACTCCCATTCCACCATATCCCAGGTTCTCTGTTGAAAAGAGAGCTAGTGACTGTGGAGGCCATTTGAATACAGGAAACCCACTGTCATGTTCAAGAAACCAGTTTGAGATGATTTGAGCTTTGTGATATGGTGCGTTATCCTGCTGGAAGCAGGGTACACTATGGTAACAAAAGGATGAATATGGTCAGCATGTCAGTATGTGTAAAGAAGGTCAGGAGAGAGGTACAACAGAGAGTGCCATCTGTAAAACTTGGTGGAGGCTCTGTCACGGTTTGGGGCTGTATGTCACCCAGTGGTGTTGGGGAACACGTCAAAATTGATGGAATTATGAACACACAAATGTTCCATCAGATTTTGATCCACCATGCAATACCATCTGGAAAGAGTTAGCAGCAGTTTCATTTTTCAGCATGGCAATGATCCCAAACACACTGCCAATGCAGTAAAAGCATACCTGGATAGAAAAACATACACACTGGCCTCCCCAGACCTCGGACCTCATCATTCCTGACAAAGAACACAACAAAAGGCAGCCAAAATCCAAAAAAAATGCTTTGATTGTCCTTCAAGAAGCCTGGAGAGCTATTCCTGAAGACTACTTAAAGAAATGAGAAGAAAGCTGCCTCAGAGAGTTCAGGCTGTGTTGAGGAATAAAGCTCATTAGAATTGTACAAACTCTGCTTTTGCCTTATATACTTATTTCCATATACTGTATGTTTGGACATATTTCAAATAAATCAAATATTTCCCATTTTACTAGTGAAATAAAAAGAAATGAGAGGTGGGTTAAGACTTTTGCACATTACTGCATATACTGCTAATATGCAAATATACAAAACAAAACCTCATTCTAGCTGCAGTGCAAGAAATCATCGACTGCGAGGATGCCAGCATCATCAGTATGGTTTAATAAACAGCCTTTTTACATCTAGCCTCTGAAGGTCAGACAAAAGCATGAATGTTTTATGACTGTAAATGTGAATTTTGAGAGTTAAAAACTAAAAATTTCAGCTGTTGGATACTGGGCAGTTATTCACTGTGATTAACCCAAGTGCCCAGTTCTGGATGCGGTGAGCCCAAATGAATCGGACACATACGCACACACTGTTGTGTTTGTGTAACAGCGCACTGCTTTGTTTTCCCAGACACCCATAGCTGTATTTTTGTTAATAGAACTCATTTTGCATTTTGGGAATTCACTGTGATGGTGAATGTGCCATTGGAGAGTCAAAGGTGTGCGATATTGTGTGTCAGTAATAATCACGTAGTGTAGGGTAATTTTGGTGTCAGGACCTTTGATTTTGTACTTACAGAGAGTTTTATGAAAGAGAATGAAGCCATTCTGTATTATTTCCATGACTTTACTGAGCAGTCTGCATATCAAGTGATTCTAATAAACAACATGTTTAATTCTACAGTGCTTCATCATCCAAAGTTAATAGATTTTTGAACCATTCTTCTTCTTCTTCGTTCACATCGCTGAACAGTTTCCTGCTCTTCTCTTGGGATCTAAGAACATGTAGCCAAATATGTTATCTCCTCTGACAGCGGTTTGATTTAAAGTACCATATATGTACTTGAGAGTCCCATTGGGAGAGTCGTTTATGGCAGTGAATCTTTTCACAGTGCGACTGATCAAAGCAGACTTCTTTTTTAAGGGAATGAAAGTAAAGGATCTTATTTGTCACGTCAAAGCCAGATTAATGTATTCTTCCTCATCACACCCTGCTTCCAATACAGTGTCACTGTGGCTAAAAGGTGACAAAAAAAATCTGTTGCAACAGCCTATGTGCCTGCAACATTACAAAAATAGAGCCCTGGAGGAACTGGAGCTTCTCATCTTTGCTTTGCCCTCCCATATTTTGTCTAAACAAACCAACTGTTGGTCCTGAACATGGAAAATGTATCACCTCTGAGCAGGAGGACTCTGATCAACAAACAGTGCCCAGAATAGCTCCTAAATAACCTATTATGAACTTGGTACAGGCTGAATCATCACATTACGACATCAACTGGCAACAGAGGTGCTAAAAAAATTTTTTTACATGAAATATTTCCTTTTTTTTCAATGTCGTTTGGTCTCATTCTTTAAAGCTTAGGAATATTAACATTCAGTGCACTTTACTCCATGCACTGGCACTCAAACATGTCCCAACCTATGATGCCAGTACATTTAACCTGTTGCATTTGTTCTTCAAAAGACTAGACCCATCAGAAAGTAACATCTCAGAGCAGGTGACAGTTCCACATGATTTCCACAGGAAAGCTTAAGCAGGCAGCAATGTGCTGCTTTGTCAGACAGGAAAAGTTAACCAGATGTGCAAAACTGTCAGGCTTCACTCTTGAAACATTTTTTGTTGTAAAACAGGCATACTGTTTGAAAACATGTATAAGCAGAAATATCGTCTTATATATGACTCATCCTAGTTAATTCGCAAGTCTTAAATGGGGCTAATTTCTGCCTCAATATGGAAATATTAGACACTACAACCGAAATCAAGCAGGCTTAGTTAATCTGAACTAAACACTAATGACCGTTTGACACTAGGCCAGGGCTGGGCAAACTTTTTGGCTCTGGGACCACATTGAATTTTTGAAATTTGACAGATGGGCCAGGCCAATACCAGATTCATACATATCAAACATACAAAGAGGCATTACAGTGTTAATACTTACATTTACTTTTAGTGGGAACAGTGTTGTTTTTGCCAGTCCATCAAAATCTGGTGTTAGTTTTGTTGTAGCAATTCTCAGAATCCTCAACATCAGTCATAATTGTTATATGATTTGAATTGGGCAATTCTGCACCAATATTCACTGGGCCGGATTAAAATGCTGTTAGGCATATTAATATGTTTTCTGTATTTTATCATATCTTTGGTATATGTTTTATATCGTTTAATATACTGTTGGTTCTTCTTACTCAAATGAGGAGATTTAGTGTCCCTTCTGAAAGAAGGACACTGAAGATGTTGTTTTATTGTTTGAGTTCTCACAGGAGCACACATAAAAGCCTCGTTCACACTCCTGAGTTTCCCTTATCAACCAGATCACCAGCGTGGGAAAGAGCCAGGAAGGGACTGGTCGTAAAGTGATATCTTTGTGTGAAGCCATGCGAGTGTACCCTAAATGTTTATTACCTGCTTTGAACTGCATTTAGTGTGGAGTCATTGATGATGCATCACATGACCCTTACTTTGAAAGTTCTGAATAAAAACCATGCATGGAGGGAACATCCTCTGAGAGAAACCACTTCCTGTTTGAGTAAGGAGCGGAGGATTTACTTTTTCTGTCTCAGTGCTCCAAGAGGCATGGTTTCCTCCCCGCTAGCGGCGAAAACCTGGAAGCTGTGTATGTGCATTTGTTCCTTATTACTTGTTATTTTGAATGATTCTGAACCTATCAATGCCCAACAAGCTGGGTTTGGCTCACGGGCCATAGTTTGCCCACCCCTGCACTAGGCTATAGTAGAAAATCTGTACTCCCACTTTGCTAGTGAAGTGTGAGATCTGTCGAAGAAACTTTATTGACGAATAACAGTTTGCACTAACAGGAAAAGGTGTTTTTGTGAAGAGCTAAGATCCAGGCTACAACAACAACTAACTAGAGCACAAGACAGACTCAGTAGATGATATTTCACACAGCAACAATTTAGTCTCATTAAATTTGTCCTGCTAATTACAACAACAGCAAGGTCAAAGTTCAATGTTTCTGGCTCATTTGAATTTTTGGCTTCACTCCTTACAGTAGACCTGACTCCAGGACAATCACAGCACATAACATGCACAATTAGCTAACTAGGTCCCCACAAACACTAAAATGTCAATAGCTCCACAGTCACCTGGTGCTATTGCTTCTTTGATGGTCTGCTGAAAGTGAAGCATGGCAGTATTTTGATAATTCCTTTAATCTTTAGAGAATTCATCCTATATGTGATGAGTAAATTTTTACTTCCATCATTCTGTGTTGTGTTACCACTGTTGTGGCACATAAGTGAATGCACACAATTCTCTTATTTGGAAACATCTGTGCTATACTGTACTATATACTATAAGTGAAACCGCATGTGATACTGCAGTTATGCGATAAACTATGATTGGCACCATGAGAGAGAGACTGGCGGCAGGTGTCTCAGAGTTATAATTTTTCTCTTTTTCTCATGTTTTTGCTGCATAGAGCAGAATTGCATCTTTTAGTGAACTGAGCAAGTCCAGATGCTGGGGAGACACATGTGAGAGCCTGTCTATTAATTTGAGTTATGCATCCAGACTGGACGTAATGCATAAATGTTACAAGGTTACAAAAAGCAACTGTGGTGCTCATTTGGACTGATGCTGTCGGAGTGTGTGTCAAGAAGGGGCTGGCGCTGACAGTAACTCAGCCACTAACGGGGAGCTCCACTGCTCCACTCATTTAGCGATAATTGCGATTCAGTAAAAAGTTCGCTGCAAAAGACATATGCTGGTACTGTACATGTCTAGATGATGATATTCTGAGGCGAATCCTCCCATGTTTTTTAGAGACCATGGCTACACAGAAACCACAAGATAAGGCTGGAGCATCCCAATGACAATTCATTCAAGTGTCCCTGTAAATAAATCATTGGGTAAACTGAAACGAGAGCCCGGATGGACGGGTGCCTGCACTACCACAAGGACTGTGTCAATTAATGTTAGATGACAAGCAGACAAGGCCCAACACCAGGCCTTCCTGAAACCTTCTGCCATTCACTTTCATCAATAATGAACAAGGATCTGTCTCTTGAGTGAGCCAACACATCCTGGATCAGCCGTATCTCTCATTATTTTCTCTTTTTTGGCCCCTCTTGCAAGTTCACAGACCAACTCATTTCTTCTCTTTGTGTAATTCCAGCAAAATAGATTACAGGTTACAGGATTCAGGGATAATAGCCTTCTATTGAATTTCTTTTTTTTTTTCCTTTTTTTTTTTCTTCTTTTTTTTTTTAGTGATGCAAAACACAGCCTCAATAGAATCTATAAATACTTCCCATCCTTTTTTCCACCAATTAAGTGCTGGTAACAGGCACTGTGTGGGTGGATTGGAGGCTGGAGAAGTGGAGGCAGATGTACACTGGTGTGGTGACAGGGGGAGAGAGGTAGTAAAATTAAAGTACACTAAGTGAACAGATAATATTCATGCAATTATGTACTTTTCTTCTTTTAAAAATGTTCTTTCCTCTAAATGTGTCCATCACTCTTTTCACCCCTAATTCCTCTTAATTTCAGTCTATTTTTCAACAGTTCCACATTCCCTCCTCTATCATTACCCCCTTCTGTCAGGCAGTAGCTGTCAATATGATTTATCAGTGATGCTAACTGATGTAGTTGTCCTACTGTGAAGGCTGATTAGATGACCATCCTGCTGATACAGCCTTGTTAGGGACTACAGTCTGTGGGAATGGCAGCAGCACTGCCCTGTCTCTGTCCTTCTGTTCATGTGTCACTCTTCCCTTTTTCGCCCCTTGTTTTATTGTCATTGCTGTTTGCCTTTCCTGTAGCAATTTTTCATATTAACTGTTGTAACATCAAATGCCAGCCTCTGAAAGCTGTCCATATGAATCCAAAATTACAGCTGTTTGTGTGTGTGTGTGTGTGTGTGTGTGTGTGTGTGTGTGTGTGTGTGTGTGTGTGTGTGTGTGTGTGTTTTGAAGAATGCTCCCCTTACTCACAGTGCTGTAGATTTGCCCTATATGCCCCAGAAAAACTGCAGGTGTTAGACATAAACAAATTCTCCTCCATCTACAGAAAATGATGAAGTGGAACAGAGGACCAAAGCACGAACTGTTTGTCGAGAAGCAGTTAGAAGCACTCCATCACCACAAAGTGGGATTCAGCATTGTTTTACCCTTTATAACAAGCGTTGTACCACTACAAATTCACTGCTAACATGAAACTCATAGTGACTTGCATCATTATGTTCAGTAATATGTTTCTCCATGACTTTTTTCAACACTGTAATAATTTTTTGATGGGCTTCCCAATATATGCCAGACAGATGACGGTATGGTGCCCAGATCCTGTGGCTGCAAGAGCTCAAATCATCACCCCTCCATCACCGTGCATGAAAGTTGGTATGATTTGCTTGTACTGAATTGCCGCGTTTGGTTTTCACCAAACATGGCGCTGTGCACTCTGACCAAACATCTCCACTTTGGTCTCGTCCGTCCAAAGGACAGTAGGCCTCATTCACTAATATTTGTTCAGAAACCTTCCTAATCTACACAAAAATGAGTTTGCACACAAAATCACCATCAAATTCATGACACATGCACGCTGGCCAGTTTTGTTCTTACCGCTGTGCACAGCATGACTGCCGTGTTTCCATCAGTACGCTCAAGAGCTTAGTGATGGCTCTTCCGTGTGATGATGTTGACCATCCGTGACAACTTTTGTCACTTCTCATTTAGTTAAGCGGCTTCTCTGAGACAGTCATCAGTGAGGTATTTACTTACGTATTATAAATTGTTGAACAACATGTGAAAATGGTAATTTTTTGTTAAGGCCTTATTCCTTATTTCTGATGTGCAAACACTAACTACTTTTCATTCTCTGGGATCCACAGTTCATTTTTCATCTGGTCCCAACTTGGGTTTAACAATTATTTGGAAGAAAATATCACAACATTTTTTTGGCCCATTTAGGATCAAAACTAATGACATTCACTTCAGCATCAGCTGTGCTTTGTTTTGTACACTCATTATTTAGTGTTAAATTGATAACTTAAGCTAAAGAACACTGTAACATTTTTTCCTGCTCTGTATCAGTGTATTAACATTGTCAACCTGTTAGCATTTAGCTCAGAGCTCTGCTGTGCCCAAGGCACCACAGGGTCACTGTTTCAAATCTTCTTTTTTTTCTTTGCTCAACTGCTTTAACAAAATGCCAAAATTTTGCCCAAAATTAAAAAAATAAAAAAGACTAAATACACATGAAACTAAGTGCGCAAAAATACCTAAATATTTAAAACTATCATCAGTAATGTGAGTATAAAAATAGATGAAACCAAATACTGGTGGACCACTTTTTAACTGGTTCTGCACCACCAGGCTTACTCCATCAGTGCACACCATTATTACTGCAGCCATCCCACTTCACACTCCCCAGTCCATCCCATTAAAGTCCCTTAATTGTTTCCCTGACCTCTGTGTGGAACGACCCAATCAAATGGCCAATGTATCCTGAAATGAATGTCCATATTTGCATTGTTCACTTTTCATTAGGGTGTCATTAATTTAGAGGCTGTAGAAAACAGGCATCTTGTTCAAGGAGAAGTAGGTCAAAAGAAGACCTTTCACAATGAGAATGTAGACAACAGATTTTTATTTCACAGCTCCTGAGGTGGGCAAACGGAACTATTAGTCAAGATTGGCTAAGAAATCCAAATTCAACATTTATACTCTACATACATGCACACTGCATGTGCTTCAAATATAATACACCATCACAGAAAAAACTTCCTTTAGTTTTTGTTATATTTTGTCAGAAAACCTGAAATGTGTATGCCTATGGATTTCTCAGAAAATATTTGGAATGAAATTAAACATCAGTGTAACACCTTCACATTACACTAACTGAATGCTGCCGCTGTACAATCCATCCTGAATCCACCCTGATTTAAGTGTCTGCAATCATTCCACTACAGCCAAAACCTTTCAAGACCAACTCAGGGACTTGCCAGAGAAAACATCCAAACTGGCGTGATCAAAGTAAATCCCTGAAATGAAAAATTCCTTGAACCCTTTTTGACTGTCAAAGAAAAAAAAAAAATTGGAAATATGTGCTGGGCTTTTATGGCAAACCAGCAAACCCCAGTCTTTGTAATGCTGAGTGGCAGTTCCCTTAGAGAAGAGCAGTGTTTTTAATCAGAATAAATGCAAGGAGACACTCAGACCTGTTGTGCGAGTAAGGCATTAACATGGTCAGAGGATCGACAGAGACATTCAAGCCTTTCAGTGGAAATCCTAATTACAATGCCTGGACACAGACTGGAAACAAACGAATATCAATCAAAGATAAGAAGCCAGGCAAAGTGCAGCAATAAATGATCAAACCAAGAGCTTTCTGATGTGTTTAAGGATTGTATGAAAATGAATGCGTCCTCCCTCTTTTACCAGCTACAGTTAAAGTAGACAACAGACAATTACACAAATATGCTATTTACTATTGGAAATACTACATGGATCTGGATATAGTTAAACATGAACCATCTGATGGTATTTGCTGTTGTCTTTATTCCATCTCCATTGTATTTTGCACACAGTGCATGGCAGGTGAAAAGGCAAGGTGGTGACAACAAGAACGTGGCATTTGAAAATTACAAGCTGCACCATAAAAATACAAAGAAAGGAGCACTTTGTTTAACAGCCAAATTCGTCCTTGATGATTGTTAATTTTCTTATTGAAACAGAAAAACTGACAGATGTAATTATGAGGTGCAGTGGTACCCTAACAGGTAACAAGACGTGTAAGCAAGGCCTACCATTCTGACATGTGTGAAATGCAAAGATGCAAGCACACAACGACCAGCAAAGATGAAACCTGCCCCATATTGAAATATACTTTAAAAATACCACTACCTGACCCATCTTAGAAAAAGGCCTAGTTTAAAAAAATTATGATGCCAACATCAGATTTGATGGGTATATGCTATTTTCCACTTGCTTCCTTTAATTTCATTTCCGATTGTGCACTAGCACTAACATCAGAGGAGTATGGTGGCCAGGTCAAACTGACTATTACATTCTACAACTGCACTGTGATGTTATCTTACTTCTTATGACCTAAGCCACTGGATCCATATATCGCATCCATCTTCCAAGGGCAGCCAGGCACAAAAGCAGGATTTTGCAAATGCCACCACAAGGAACCCGAGCAACTCTACAGTTTTGTGACACTCAGACCTCCCAGGTACATGCAATCTAGTTTCAGTCATCCTTTTGTTTAATAGTAGGTAGAATCTGTGAATGCTGATACATGCATCTATCATTTTCTCATCTTAGCATGTAAACATTCTACCATATGAACATTAGTACTATATTAAGGCGGCTGTTGTGTGGCTGATGGGAATGTCAGTTTTGTAGGTATTTGTTCATGAATCAAACTACAAATTAACATTTTTACCTGAAGATGGCACTGTATGAAAAAGTGTATCAAAGTTAGTAACATTAATAAAGAGGTGGCCATGAATAATCCATAAATATAAACCCTGTGTTTATGCTAGTGGAAAAGTTAGGGTATCATCAGCATACATGAAAATGAACCCAGTGAAACCTGCTTCCCACTCTTTTGGTTAGAGCTTAATGTATAAATTGGTCAGTCAATCAGCTGATATTGTCCCATATTAGATATAATGATTTTTCTTGTTGTTTTACAGAATATGTTGCAGAAAAAATGAAAAAGAATTGTGTGATCACACAGTCTGTTCAGCAGAGCAACTGTTCAGAATTTAAAAGGCTCTTGGCACCTTCTGCACTACATGCAGGACAGTATGCATCACAGCTAGTAGAGGTCAATTGGTGTCTTTGTAGTAAGTTGCTAACTTGCTTGTGAAATATTTTACAAAACGAATAAATTTTATCTCCATGCAGTGACTGGACTGTGGGTCTCTTAAGACCACAAATCTTTAGCCGTTTTTACATTTCATAGCATCTTACCCATAACCGCAGGCTTTTTGTAGCCATTGGGAATAATTCAATATTTTGCCTTAAGACATAGTAAAACAACATTTTACCCTGATATCAAAAACAACAAATGCAAGAGTTAAGAGTAATAGTAAAAAGAAAAGACAGCTATGTATATAAGTTCTCTACTCACTTTCCTTACAAAAATTTATGGCCAAAGAAATGTTTCCACAGGAGTCCCATGCTTGTTTTTTCAGTTTGTCACCACACACTGCAAAGATGCATATGTGTGCAATATTTGGGATGGTCCAATTTTCCAAATCCTATTTACAAATCCGAATGCATCTTGTAATCTGTCATTTCCTGCTCTTATCTCCCCAGTATAGGTGGGAGATTCTCTTGGAGTGTAAGACAAGGTTTTATGAGAGAAATCTGCAGCAGACGGCCTGTAAATATGAGATATGTTGAAACTTTTTAAATCCTGAAGTCTGATCCCTGCTTAAGAAGCTATTCCTCATCCAGCTCTCCTCAGCTGCAAGATGTCTTCATGCTCTATGCTGGCTTTTTTCTATAACTGCCCAATTTTTTTGTGGGCAGTGCTGTCACAACAACAAGTGTCTGTCGTTGGTTCCACGGATGACAATCAGCCATTTTAAGATAAGTGACTTGGTACATTTTTCCAAAATATGTTTCTATGTGCAGCGATGACATTGATTCTCACAGCAATGACATTCAGCAGTGTTTGCACCTACAGTGATGACTACTCCACCCATGATGAAGATGCTTCTGGTCATTTTGGCATTACATTCACATGACAAAGATTTTTACTGACATTTTTGAAATCAAGGCTGGTATAAAACTTGTCACAGATAATAGTCAAGTCAGTTCATGAAGTGTAAGTGGATTGCCTGCCTCCAGCATGCTCTACCCAGGCAGAACCCATTGCCAAAACCGAATGGGAGTATTTCCAGAAGAACGTCTCTGATGCAGGATTGTCTCCTTTTTTCTGCTAGAAGTGTATCTGATTCTGACATTTTACATTGTCCTTTGTAGAAGCCTCTTTGGATGTAGCTTTTTTTTTTAATTCCAGGCATATTCTCTCCACCTCTTTCTATTAGATGGGAATCATCTGTGAACTAAAGGACAGTCAAGAAAGATTGGAATCCACCCCAGGGTAGTTTTGACTAATTTGAAGGTAAATTCTTACCCTAATCTCTGCTCCATAAACTCTGGGTCAGATTTTCTTCAAGGTCCTCTTTGTAATTGGCTGCTTTCAACTCTGCTTCAATTTAGACCAGCCTGCCTGTCCAAACCACTGAGAAGCCCCCGCATAACATGATGATCGCTATGTTTCAGTAAAAAAGTATTTAGACATACAAAAAGAAGAGCAGTTTTTTTCTGTTCAGTGGACTTAGTACTTAGAGTTCTGCTAAAATGGTTCAGTTTTTGTCTCACTGGGTGCTCTCAGAGTCCATACAGGACTTCTGAGGTTCTGTTACAGTAATTGTTGGGTTCTTGGTAAACTCCCTAATTAGATGTTTAGAAATAATTTTTTAGCCTTGTCCAGGTTTTCTTAAAAGATTCTTACAAGATATAAATGCTCACACTTTTATCTGCCCTTTATGTCTAACTTTGATACTCTGTACAGCACTGAGTTCTTTGTCACTTTGTGAGGCTGAATAAGGGTTAAAAGTAAATGAAAGCAAAATCCAATAGTGACTGCAAAATAAACCACCAGCAAACTGCACACAGCTTATAACAAAATAGACCATCCCCAAACCTCGAAGTAAAATAAAGGAGAGAAGAAAATAAAATTAAATCAATTTCTGTATCTGAAAATAGAGCACCCAGTGTAGCAATTACTAGAATAAGGTTTCTGGTATACTGTACTTCCACAGCAATAATAAACAGTGATTATAATGCAACCTGTAATCCTCTTTGTGTGCTTCATGAAATGTTCTATATTGTTAATACAAGACAAAAGGAAAAAAAAAACTTTTCTTCTCACTCCCTTACCTGCCCTCTCCTTCCTCACCTGTGTACTATTGTATGGTATGAATACTATAAGGACACGTTTTCTTTTGTTACAGTCCTTTAAAATGTGGACAGTGAAGAGGAATAATTAAAGATTTTTTTGAGCTGTTATAAACTGCATTGGATTAGATTGTAAACTAAAGGTTTGAAATGAGAATGCAAGCAAGATGAGTTGTTGGCTAGGTCCTAGTAAGAGTAAGGAGTCCTGGTGAATGGTGCCACATTATACTCTCCTATAACTCCAGAAAAAGGACTGTATATGTGCAAATTAGTATGTGAATGTTTGGTTGTGAACCATATTCACCCCAGGTTTATTGTCTTTTCCAAAGGATCTTCATTTTTTTGTTATTTGTTTACATCCTGAACCTATTTTGTCTGTCACGAACAGTAAGAGAATTCTGTTTTACACCAAACATAATATCTATGCAAACCAGGGTTCAAGGCTAATAACTGAACGCGAGGTACTGGATGAACTTGATGAACATCTGACCTTGATATAAAAAAAAAAAACATCGCAATGTATTTCTCGTCTTTCAACAGCAGCTATCAGGTCTATTCATCTACCTCTGTTAATTAAAATTCATATAAACAGACGTGCCACCAAGGTCGAGAAGAAACATTTGCAAATGTGTAGAGTAAGAGAACAGCCCATCCCGCCAACCCCCACCTCCCGCCACTCACTCCACAAACGACTCCCTTTATAAACGGCAAGTTCCCCAACTCTGTTCACCTGCCAGCGGGATGTTTAGAGGACAAAGACCTCCCCGCTCCTCGGCTCAATTGTCTGTCACAAAGCACGTTCAAGTATGTGTGTGTATTACACCGTGTGCCGCCCTGAGAGTTCACCATCGCTAAATTAAACCTCTACTCCCCCTTTCTCTGCTCATGAAAAGGGGCCTCCTTCCAGGCAGCTCCCCGTTCTCACTGCAAACATCGCCTGTGAGCGTCGGCCATCCGGCCAGGGGAGCTTTCAAAGCCACAGCTCCCCAAAGCCCAGTGCAATTGCCCTGTTATTGTCCACTCATCTACTGCTCACAGGGTGGAGGAGGTTGGGAGGGGCGGTTGAAAGAGCTGAGAGCACTCTACATCCAAGATATTGTAATTTGACAGTGAGCTTCATATTAAATTCTGCCCTCACCCCGGTGGCGAAAGAAAGCATGCAGCGGATAACAGAACCAGAATTTATCATCACTTTTAAACATTTTATTTTTGTCAAGAAGAATGAGGAGAGCTACCTGCTAAAATATTTCCATTTATGCATACAAGCCATTTTAAAAAAGCACTTTATTATGGACCTTCAGGAATCCAATAATGGTACAACCAAAAAAATCCATTTGAATTTTTTATGTTTCCTTCAGGCTGTTTGAAGAATGAAGGCTCTCCTGGAGGTCAAAGTTAATGCTATATTTGCAATTACATTACAGCTGTAAAGAAGTTGTTCATGGACTCCCTTTAAAGCCAGTGCAGGTGGATTATTTTTGTAATTACAGCATTTCTTACATTTTTTTTAATAGAATGGACTTTGCTAATCTGTATGTCTGTGTGCAGCTCTCAGCACAGGCAAAAAAAAACCCAAAAAAAACATAAAATTGAGTTTGTGGAGCTATAGCTTAAATTTTCATTTTTGTATGTAATGCCACTTAAATACACCCAACAACTGAAACTTAAATGTGCTCCTTTAATTGTGCACTTGCAGGCATGGGGCTTTCTTAAATGTTTAAGTCTGATATTTGAGTAAAATGATCCCATTGTAGGAGAAATATGTCTACTAGGCACAGTCTTTTCTTTTTGCTTCACACTGGGTTAGTCAAGGCCTACTGTTATAGAGCCGCTGGATGTCAGGTAGAAAGAGAATATGAATGGCCCTCTCATATCAGTATCTGTGCTTCAGGACCAAAGCCAGGACATCTATGCTCACAGCCTTTTGACCAGAACCTCATTAATCACACTCCACACATGACATAGAGTAATTACCCTCTGAGAAAGACGCATACAGATACACACACACGCACTCGCAGTATATACCACACTTTGAGAGCACATGTGAAAATATGCACAAAAAGGCAGCGCGAATGACAATGAGTTTGAGTTACATGAGCATATTTTTAACAGGTGTGCTTTGGTTTGGAGACTGGGAACACCTGAACCGCACTGCTGAACATTCGCAACACACATGCGCGCTCACTCAGTGAATTTCAAGGGTAGATCCTACTACACACAAAGGGGCGAGGTTTTTTTTTTTTTTGGAGGTGTTGGGCAGGGTCATAGATCCCTCCTGCCCAGGGAGGGAGTCAGTCTGTCTAGGCATGATGAAATCCTCCACCTGTCCTCATTCATCAAACCCACTACACATATTAATTATCACAAACCTTCAGACTTACAGCAGAGGACACACACACACACACACACATGCACACATACACACTTCCCTCCCCAAACCTCAGACTTGCACCTCAGTTAAAATTCAACTGTGGTGGCGAGGAACTGATGCTGGGTGTAAGTGCCTGTGGCAGTACAAGTCAGCAGAGTATTTTCAGAGGACGACTAGATGTCAGTTATTGCTAGCAGGGTGTCGCAACCCAAACTTGACAGTGGTGGTGCAGGCATATCGATCACATCAGGGTGCCAAAGATTTCCTGTGTTTTGTCCATTTCCCTTCACACTGACCAATTACTAGAAAACTCCACTGACTTGGTTGCTTCTTTAGTGGAAAAAATGGGCCTTTTCCACTGTCGGGACATTTCTAAGGAAACCAGAAAGCCAAAGTTCTGAGATCACTTTTGACAGCTTACAGTAGGAACAGCAAAGATGTGAAATATGACATTAAAGATTGTTTCGCAGTGGAATCACGCCAGCAGCAACACCAACGAGTTCTCAGAAGAAGAAAAAAATCACCTTAGATAATATTATATTTCAATACAGAAAATAAATATACATCATATGGAACCCCACATGGTGAAATACAAATAGAAAACAAACATAACAAAAATGTGGAATCTTAAAGTTTCATGACTGTATCTTGTCTTGTTGCGACACTAATCTGTCCACAGACAGACAGACACATAGACAACTGCCAGTGAATTCATTTTGGTACAGTAGATATACACCAACCATGATGACTTGTAATTATAGCTGAATTTCATTCAGGAGTTTCAATTTGCATGTCCTCAAATTGCTCATGCAAGTTCACTCACACACTGTGTCACAATGTCTGTGGAGATAAAGACCTTCTGGTCTATATTCATGCAGCATTCATTAACACAATAAGCAACTGCGAGCACCCAGTTTGTTTGAGGGACTGAAACGGGGCTGCAGCAGCAACCTGCAGGTCTCATTCACCCCCGCCAAGCTTGATAGTGTCTTTTTAACCAGTAGGCCACACAACCTTAGCATGAGAAAATAAGCAACTGTTTGCTTACAGGCTGCATCACAATATCTGCTTAAAAGGCTGCATTATGTCAGTGCATTTGCTGAGTGAAAAATTAACAGCACTCCTTCCCAAAACTCATGAAGACGTCTTTAAAGTGCCTTTTTCTGCCTAGTAAAACAAACTGGATCCAAGGAATGTTTGTCATATTTTGACTGGCTCAAAAAACAAAATCATCAAGATGCAAAATCAACTGAAACACCCTGCTTTTTTGTTGTTTTTTTTTTAATTATTAAAGCCAAAATAACAACCATAAACCACTCACAACACACATGCCTTGTTATTTAGGAGACCAGCGCATTTTGAGGCTCTCTCCACTTCTGTACTGTTATGTCACAACGAGTTACAGAAAACCACAAAAACAACAACAACATGACAACTCTGTCACTGTGTGTGAAAATGGCCTCTCCCTCTCTCGAGCTGCACAATCTCGACAGTTCCTCAGATATTGTGTGATGGAAACACTGATTAGTTCTGTCTTAGGGCTCTTTATTTCCTTGGAATGTCTGGGAAAGAAGGGTCCAAATGTTTGGAAAACTGTCAAGCTGCCAGTTCAGAAGATTTTTTTAAAAAGGGAAAATGTAGCTTAACATCTCAGTAGAGCCATGTTTCTTTAAAGAAGCAGTGAAAGGTGCTACTCGGCCCTTATTTCCAATGCAGTTCGTAGCTTGGTCTCTTGTGTTATATGTGAGGCCTTTATGACCATGAGGAACTTCAGCTGTCAGCATCCATCTCCTTAAACCAATAAAGCCTTGTGTTGTTCTGTTATTTGTTGTTATTGGTGTGGATAATGTTCCTACTACGGATCGCGGCATTCACTTTTAGCCATTGTGCTGCAGTTGCTTGGGTGTCACCTGTATTAAAATGGCATCATTTTTACCTGTGTGATAAAACTGTATTAAGGTAAATGTTTGAAGCTGGAAACACATGCGGTGTACATGAACCCTAAGTGACTGAGACAGTTGCAAGGATTCCCCTTGAGCTTGGTCTTAATTGGGAAGAGATCATTAGTTTGAGCATCACCCTCTAATCTTTTTTTAAGCATTTTATAATAAGACAGAGACCAGCTTGCCTCTATTGAGAGCCACTCTGAAGCCCACAAGATTAAAGTCCTCTAAATGACCGCCTTTGGTCCTTAACATGGATGTCTCTCCTTTTAATCAGACATCAGTCCTCATTGCTCCCCTGTTTCTTTGACACCAGTCACACTGGCAGCGCAGAACCTCTCCAAATCTGCTGGCCAATTAGGAGGGACAAGAAAAAGATGAAAGCGCCATTACCGCACTGTCCTCAGCCATACGTTGAAGCAATTAACAATGAAAGTGTGGACAAAAAACTGAGACACTCTTCCTCTCCTGGTTAAGGCAAAGCAAGAGTGAACACAGGGAACAGTCAGCATTGTGTGAAGGCAGTGACAGGACAGACACGGGACAGTTAATTGATCTTCATTATGTTAATTACAGCCGTGATGTGGAGCGCGGAATGAAAAATGGGTCACGCTGTTGTACAGTTCTGTTCGAATGTACCCTGTTAAGCTTTCTGCTGACCTTGAAACTACGGTCTCCTTTAGTGATGGAGTATGTGTTTGGCCTGTTTTCACTGCACTTTTAAAGCCTCAACAGGTTGATGGTTTTCTGCTGCCTTGTGGATGCATTTTGTCACCTCTCTCCTTCTCTGCATTGTGTGTAACACACCTGCTTAGCAAATCAAACCCCAAAAAGACACATGCAAGTTTTTCCAAGAATTTGTGTGGTGTGTGTGTGTGTGTATGTGTGTGCACGTGCGTGCGTGCGCGTGTGATTTCCCCCTGTCCACCCCAGTGCACGGATGGCTGCACTGTCAGCAAGCCTGGTTCTGCCCTTGCATTTAAATAAACACCATCTGAGTTGGCTGGATGCGTATATTATCTGTCAGGAAGCTGCCACCCAGTGATCTTGGGGACTTTGACCTCTGTCCCCAGGGAGCAGCTGACGGGACATTGCGGTGACAGGGTGTCTTCCCTGTCGATCTGCCCGCTGATATGCCTTACACCCTTGTCCCGCTCGACTCGCAACTCAAACGGCTTGCCTGTCTCCCCTATGCATTGGAAATGAGCCGCGGGTGTCTTACAGGATGCAATGAATAGTAGCAAGGATAGGATAAACATGAGCTTCGAAGATGCCTGTCATGAAGATTGATGGTTCCCTGGAATTTTTGTTGTCGTCTTGTCAGTACTATAAACTTTTCCCTGCTGAATAATTGAGTCCTTCAGCTGAAGAGTCATGTCAATCTTTTTTAAGATTACACTGAGGCACTTGTACTTTTTAGGAGTGCAACTCGGTCTGAGCTGTAGCTGTAAATCAGCAGTTATGTGTGAATAAATAAAGCTGAGGTTGGGCATTTCCTGCTGGTATGCAACATGCATATGATTCGGGTTAACAGGGTTAAAGGCAGAAAGTCATTTTAGGTTGGTCTTCACTTGGCATATATCCTGATTATATTCAGACACCCTCACTTGTTACTCTTTGCCTGGAAAATATTAATACAGCTGAGCTGTATGTCACCACTGCCTGCCTCACATCTCATCAGAATAGTTGTCAAAGCCAATTTTCACATGTGGAAAATGACATCTCCGCATGGATTAAAAAAATAAATAAATAAATCTCACACGCCAGGATGTAAGGTCTAATTTTGTCACAGGTTACTAATTATGACAGCCTATCTTATCATCACTATTACCACCACAACATGAGACATTCAGCTACAAGATGAAATACACCTACTGCCCTCTTCTATCCCTCCTAAAGCCAATTAGGTGCAACAAAGAAAAGTTGTTACTAAGCAAATTCTAATTAGATACACAACTGTAGGCAAGAAAAGAGTTAATTGGATATTAAAATGCATAGGTTATGCTGTGAATAAGCTTCCCCTCTTATTGTGCACCTACATACGACTGTGCAAGGTAAGATGTTGTTTATTTAATTTGGAAATGTGTAAATGAACCCTGTGCTCCCAAATGCAATTACCTTTACTTTAACAAGGTTTTGCTTTCGCACACTGAAACATTAAGATATATTTTGCTCGCTCAACTTGCGCTGATGAACTCATATATACAGTGCACTCATTTGTTTATGTGTGTGTGATGGAGATGGAGCACAGCACTGCATCAAGCTCTGCCAAACTCTGCCCACCTCCCACGAAGCACTGCGCTTTAATTAAAAATGTTGTTCTCCGTCTTGTTTCAACTTCCTTCTTGCTCAGAGAGAAAACACTTATTACACAAAACAAAAAAAACAAAACAAAATCATTGATCAGTGAGGTGAATAACATTGTAACATCGCCTCATTACAGTGCAGCGTTCGGCTCAGAAAGCTCGGGTGTTGCTGTTCATGTAGATGAGACTTTTGATGACACTTTGATTTTTTATTTTAAAGTGCTTCCAAATGGAAGTTTAGATTAAACAAAGGCTGTGTACACAAACTGCCGAGATGAACTCTTTTTCCACCAAAGCACATCCAGTCTTCAGGCACAGCGCATCTTTGCTGATGTTAGCAAACAGGATGAAGAAGTGTTCATTACACTGACAGAGCAGCCGACTCTTGAAATAATAAAGTGGGTTCAACACAACAAAGATCCATTACAGGCAGCCACACCAATTATGGCTCATGGTACAAACAATGCTGGAGCTATAGAGATTTCCTGATTCTTCCCAATTGTATTTTTTGACAATTGCAATTAATATGTCAGTATTAAATAGTAAATGTGCAACGTCAGTGCAATGATTTGTAAACGCATATTTTTATTTACAATAGAGCATAGAAAGGACATTAAATGTTTGAACTGACAAAATGAACCATTTTAAGAAAAACATTAGCCCCTTTTGGATTTGATGGCAGCAGCGTGTCTCGAAGTGCGATGGGGACAACAAAAGGCTGAAAATGTAAACAGCTGGAAGAGAAGCTAATTAGGCTAATTAGCAGCAGGTCAGTTACACGATTGGGTGTATAAAGAGCATCTTCGAGAGGCAGCTGTTCTCAGAAGTAAAGGTGGACAGAAGCTCACCAATCTGCAAAAAACTGCTTCTACAAATTGGGAAGCAGCTACAGGGTAATGTTTCTCAGCCTAAATAGGCTTTGAATATCACTTCATCTACAGTATATAATATCATCAAAAGATTCAAAGAATCTGGAGAAATCTCTGTGTACAAGGAACAAGGTCAATTGCCCGCAATCTTCCGCATCACGAAACGATAAATACGACAAATAAGACCTGGAACTCTAGAACAGCTAAAATACTCTCTCAGACGTGAATGGGACAACATTCCTCTCCCAAAAGTCCAGCAGCTACTCTCCTCAATTCACAGAAGTTTATAGACTGTTGTTAAAATTAAAGTAGATGCTACACAATAGTACACATAGCCCTGTCCCAACTTTTTTGAGATGTGTTGCTGCCATCAAACTCAAAAAGGGACCCTTTTTGTTTCTTAAAATCACACATTTTCTCAGTTTAAAAGTTTGATATGCTTTCTATGTTTTCTGTGTTCTATTAGGAATGAAGTATGGGGTTATAAGATGTTTTGCTTTGTTTTTATATTTTGCACAGCATTTTTGGTATTTCTGTTATATATTTTAATAAGAATATCTAATCAGCCTAAATGTGGTAGCTTAGCCCAGTTAGACATGGTCCAAACAACCTGTTAAAGTTCATTCTGAGCACTGAAGTAGAAGTTTCATACCAAGTGAAATTTCTGTCAGTTTCAAACAGGAGACTGAGCCTGCAGTTTGCACAGGCTCACCAAAATTGGACAACAGAAGACTGGAAAAACATCGCCTGATGAGTCACAATTTCTGCTGTGACATCCAGATGGTAGGGTCAGAATTTGGTGTAACGAACATGAAAGCTGCAGTTCAGGCGGCTGGTGGTGGTGGTGTGAGGGATATTTTTCTTGGCACATTTTGTTCCCCTTAGCACCAGCTGAGCATCATTTAAATGCCACAGCCTATCTGAGTATTGTTGCTGACAATGTCCATCCCTTAATTGCCACAGTGCACCCATCTTTTGATGGCTGCTTCCAGCAGGATAACGCGCCATGTCACAAAGCTCAAAGACTGTCAAACTGGTTTGTTGAACATGACAGTGAGTTCTCTGTACTCAAATGGCCTCCACAGTCACCAGATCTCAATCCAGCAGAGCACCTTTGGGATGTGGTGGAATGGGACATTCACATCACTGATGTGCAGCCAACACATCTGCAGGAAGTGTGTGAATCTATGATTTACAGCACCTTGCTAAATCTGTGCCATGAAACATTAAGGCAGTTGTGAAGGCAAAAGAGGGTCCGACACTTTGCTGCCAAGGTGTACCTAATGAAGTGTCCGGTGAGTGTATGTTTATATAAGTAAATCATACAAACTGATTTTCTAAGGTTTACAGTGGACAATTACCCCCCCCCAAAAAAATCAGGTCTTACTTTGCAACTGATGAAGCTGTGATAGTTGTTGCTAGATGTGTTAATTTCTCTGGAATGCCAAAGGGGACACGTTTGAAGAACAAGGGCATAACTAGCGCGGGTGGTTGGCTCAAAGCTGTGAGTGCAGCACCAAAGCTTTGCCTCTGTCCTGTACTTCTTCGAGGAGTCCTCAGCCGGAATGTTTAGAACAAAGCTCTGCACATTTCTAATGAAAGAGCTTACCCGAATGAAAACATAGAGCATATGGAAATGAACCAAGTAGAGGGACATA
>JAMQGT020013264.1:0-28450 GCA_024447675.2 Pterophyllum scalare
TCACAGCCTGAATAAAGTCCTGTCCCACTAACAGCAGTTTATTTAGACCTGCTGCTCCTCACAGCCTGAATAAAGTCCTGTCCCACTAACAGCAGCTCCAACAGTCTGTTCACTGCTTTCTTCCTGTCAGTCTTCATCTTTCTGCTGCGTCTCCTCTTCACACTGACCACTTTCTATCTAACAGTGAGCTCCCAGTGAAGCAGCAACATTCAGCCTGTTAGAGGCAACACAAATGTCTCCATCCAAGCTCATGTTGGGCTTTGTTGTCCTCTCAGTCCCCCAGGTGGAGGTGGAGTCAGGGGGTGGAGTCTGTCCAGCTGCCCTTCACAACCACACTTCACCTGCCTGAAGACGCTAAAGTGGAGTGGGTGGATGGTTCAAGGATCTCAACAGGAAGGTCCACGTGTATGAGAGCAGCTCTGACCAGCCTCGAAGAACAGCACCAGGCTTACAGAGACCGAACGAAGATGAATGAAGACCTGCTGAAAACTGGAGACCTCAGTCTGACCCTGAGACTCCCCACAGATGGAGACAACAGGACCTACACCTGCACCGTCTACAGCAGGGAGGGAAACATCCTGCTGAGGAGAAAGGTGAAGCTGAGAGTCAGAGGTGAGTGCTGTAGCTGCAGGTCAAAGGTCAGAGGTCATGTTTGTTCTCTCAAAGCTTTTAGTTTGAATCTATTTTCAGTTCCTTCAAATAATCTAAATTCTTTGATGTTTCTCTCTCCAAGCCAAAAATGTGGGCGGAGCAACTGTGCGTTTAAATGAGCTAAGAAGAGGATTAAAAATGAGTTTCAATGATCATCAATTCCAAATCAAATCCTCTGCAGGATTTTAGTTTGGAGCTAATCAATAGTTTTGCTGGTTGAGTCCAAATCAATCTAAATGTAGAAATACCAAGAGTTTGAAAGCTGCTCAGATCATTCAAACACTTTGATCCACTCATTTGGATGGTGTCAAAGGTCAGGGTGGAGCAGCCATCAATCTGAGGCTTTTATTGTGAAGGCCAGCAGTAATGAGAGTGAAAATGCTGTTTGCTGATCCAGAGGAGCCCATGGGGTCTTTGTGGCTGGATGCAAAGGTTTGTAGGTGTCCTTCTAAAGAGAAGCAGCTTGAAGCTCCAGAGGAGCTGTCTGCAGAAGAAGACAGGGGAAAGAGGAAGAAGCTGAGGCCGCTGGAGGAAAGACAGGAAGAGGAAATGAGCTTTATTTGCTCCTCACACTCAGATATTCCCACTTTAGAGCCAGGAAACAAAGTGAGCTGTGGATTGATGTTTGTCTCCATCATTTAATAATAATGCCTTACTCTTATATAGCACTTTTCAAGGTACTCAAAGATGTTTTACAATTTCAAGCACCATTCATTCACACCTCAATCTACTAATGTAGCCACAGCTGCCCTGGGGCAATCTGACAGAGGGGTGGCTGCCAATTCGCCCCTCTGACACACAACCACATTCACACTTAGGCAATGTGTGTTAAGTGTCCACAAACTGTGAGGGGGATCCATTGCGTTTTTCTGCCCATTATATTTTGAATTGCACACCGAACCCAGAAATCATTTCTTGAACGGTCGGCTTGCAAGGCTTTGAACGTCACAAGCCTTGATACACGCTTCACAAAAGTCTCCCTCAATTACTCAATACAGGCTTTGAAGCTTTAAAACAGAACGACACATCACTAGGTTACAAAAACAATCAGACCTACCAAAGTCACACACAGGAAGCCTTCCAGTTCCAGAGGGCTTCAGTTCAGCTTTTTAGTGGTCCAGTCAGTGTGGCAGCAGAAGCCACTGTGAGGATTTTCAATGTGCTATCAAAGAGCATCACCAGGTCAAAATGAACTTAATCAGTATGGATGAAGAGAAAATCCATCTACAGTGTGATTTAGGACTCATTGATACAGAATGGCTGAAATCCAAGCAGAGCAGAAAGTAAGAACATTTTGGAGCTGCTGATCCACACAGGGCTGGAAGAAGGAGTGGGAGTCCATGATAGCTCAAAGTCTCTGATTTGCACTATTTCTGCACCCCTCCCCCTGCCTCCACTTTGGATCTCATACTCACTGTGTCATCATCATCATCTCCACTTCCTCCTCTTCTTTTTCATCTCATGAACTGAAGTCAGGGCTCTAACATGAGCAAAGGTGCAGAAATGATGGCGTCAGCATGCTGTGACGTGAGTTCAGTGATTGTAAGCAGATTAGATGTGCAAGCAGATGATTCATGGAGTCAGCAAGCACCTTACATTTATTGAGCTTTAAAAATATGCCTTTTTCCACTGGAATTCCTCTAAAGGTCAATCTGATTACAATAAAAAAAACAAGGAAAAGGGCACTGTTAGACCCAGTGAAGAGATTATTGAACTCTAAGTGAGCAGCAATAATCCATGTTAGACTGAAGAGCAGATCATAAAGCCCTCTGTGTACCCGTCTGTCTGACCATCTTCATCAGCTGCTTCCACCACTCTCCTCCCTGGATGTGTCTTCTCTCTGTTTCTTTATCCTTTCGTGTAGGATAGTTGCCCACTCTCTCTCTGACTTTGATGCCATCTCTCTGCCTGTCTTCTTCTCTGATAAAAAACAATGATGGAGCGAGTAACCTGCCAATAGGAATAGTAGAAGGCTCAGGATTTGTGCACGTTCCTCTCTGAGAACAGCATGCTGGTTCTGATCAATGAGAGGAGGATGAAGGTGCAGCAACATGTTTCTGATAAAAGGATAGGTGTTGTTTTAGAAACTGCTGTGTGACTATGTGTGAAAAAATGTGTGTGTCTGTGAAAGCTGAGCTGGAGGCAGGATTGGTCCAGAGTGTTAGATCCCCTACAATGTTCTTACAAGTTGTGACAGCTCTCCGTTTAATCAGGGTCCTGGTTGCTTGTCAACGGGGTCTTACCCCAGCTGAATTCAAGACAACACTACTTAAGCTGTGGCGGGGTAACTCGCCTGGCTTCTTACCACCGTTAGTCCTGACGTTTGCCCCGAGCTTCCCCTGCAACTGTCGGGGCTGCCAGTCAGGAAGGCTTCACGCAGCTGGGCCCGAAGTGCAGTCTCGTCAGTTGTGGTGGCTTACCCCTAATGGATCAGTGCACTTGGTACTGGCCGGTTACTTTAAAGGCTAGGAAGGAAGAAGCCCTAGGGACATAAATTAGTTTAAGTGGGACCACAGACCAGTGTGACCCACAGAGCCAGTGTTAATAATCAGAGCCTTCGACTTTTTAGGGTCAAATTTTATTTTGCAGGTTCAGCTTAAGCATTTTGCAATAGCTCAAATCAACTTTTAATCAAAATCTTAAATATTCAGAATCAATTTCAATAAAATCAGAAAATTAAACTTAATCAAAATGAGTTACTTATGAGCTGGGTTGATGAATGGGGATTCTGGTGATGTCCAATTTTAGTCCAATAATTCCTTTTTGGGAAAGAAAGGCTTCGAGTGAGTCGCTCGGCCGAAGCGACCACACCCTAATCCAATCTGTTAGAAACTGCCTCCGTGAAGTGGTGGAAAAGGAGAAGTCCCAAAGGAAGATGCTGCTATCCTTCTGTCAACTGTCCTTTATAATCCTCATGCTGTAGCTTGGAAATCAACTTCGACTCCAGTACAAAGTCCCAAGATTGGAAATCCAACAGCGAGGCTCCATCCCACTCCAGGTCATCAGCAGGGAGAACTCTCGGGACTGCTGATAGCCGAATTAGTCCACAGCTAGGGGTTTGGGCATGCCCCCTCTGCTGAAGCAGTCTTGTCCGAGGGAAGGTTTCCTGAAATTCTCGTATAATGCTTCTTTGCTTCAACTTTTATAGCAAAAATCTAAGACACATCCTAGTTTTCCTACATCATCCTGACAGACTATCACCCCACTGCCTTTGTCTATTTGGGGTGTTAAACTTAACCATTACTTCATTTCTTATTAACATATGGGTCATTTTGTTCCTTCCAGTCTGGGACATGTCTGAACATGTTTCTAACTTTGCCCTGACTTGCCCTTAGGCCACAGTTTTAGTTCCTCATTTTACCCTCAGCTCAGTGATTTCACAATTTCCTTAGTACTTTGCCATCTATCATTTCTGTGTTACAGTTACACTCATTATTCGATTCTACATCATATAAATCATTCTCTAACAATTCTATAAATTTGAATTATGATTGTTCATACAGTGCCAGGCTTAAGCTATCAGGTAATCAAGATCTCAACTCACTTGACACAGTGCACACCTGTTCGAACCCACAGAGATGAGCCACACGGGAGCTCATAAAGTTTCAGATGTTATTTTATCATTATCATTTCTAATAATTTGATCAGTTTCATCATTACTCACATGCTTATACTGCATGGGTTCCCCATTGTTCTTTTCATTAATTAGACTATCAATTTGCTTTGTGCTTAAAATATTCCAGCTTATATTTAAAATATTCACATTAGCCATAAAATCTCCAAACAAAAGTTTGTAGAAAGCAAAACCATATCTCACTCTTCCACTTAATTAAATCCATTTACTTTCATCTCCATTAGTCCAACAAGGTCTTCTATTCATTGTGTTACAAACATGTTTTATAATTGCATCATGGTTTGCTGTGTAACGAGTGAGAGGTGGACCCAAAATGCAATACTAAACACAACACACACAGAACAGAGGACTGGACAAAGGAGGCTGACATATAAATCTGTGAAAAACTGGGCAGACAAGAACAAAGAAATCAGGAACTAATTACCAATAACTAACAAACACAACCAAAGATATGACAAAAACAGAACTACACCAAAGTAACTCAAAACACTGGAGCACCGAACCAGGACCAAATGGGATTTGAAGTGTGATACTCAAGTCTGTGGCTCCCAAACCTCCATTTCTTTTACTTTTATATGTCAAACTTCTTTGTGTTACTTGATGATTTGTTCCCCATATCAGCTTTATACACAATTTACTGACTTTCATCATGACTTTCTGAGGAGGTGGAAACCAGTAAACAGAAATAGTAGTATTGAAGCAATATGGCTCTTGACATTTTTAATAGGTGCTTTATAATCTGTGCTTTTATTTTTCCATCTTAGAACTTCTTCTTCCTTTGTTATTTTTAATAAATGACTGATAGCTATGACATACAGAGCTGCACCTAATGGACATCCCAGTTCACTCAAAGTCCCATTCACCTTTATTTGCACCATAGATTTTTGTTATATTTGAAACATGTTAATAAATCCTTAGGTATCCCATATGCTTCCATAACTGCCCACAAATATGAGTATGAAGCAAAATCAAAAACCTTCTTGTGGTCCAGACCAAAAATGAAGATAAGATAATGTTTATTTGTCACATGCACAGTTATATACAGTACAACGCACGTGAAATGTATTTTGTACCTGCAGCTGAAAGTATATAAAAAAATAAATAATAAGAATTAAAATAAGTAATTCACACTATATACTATACAATAATGTAATAATGTAATAATTTACATTGTGCAATACTAGTGCAGGGCAGCATGGTGGCGCAGTGGTTAGCAAAATCCTGTGAGTATGGCTGAGGGAGGCTTCAGAGTACACTTTCCTTCATGAGTTATTTTAAAGAGCTTAACAGCAATGCAGTCTTTTTCTTCAGTATTAAATTAAATCATAACCAACTTCTAATGTTTGTTTCAACTTCTTGAACAAGTTCATTTTCTTAGTTCTCTCAGGAGCAGTGTACACATTAAAAATACAGATGTTTTTTTTGTCCATAATAAAAACGATCCACTAGAAGAAGTCTCCCAGGGTTAATGTCTCTTCTTTTAATAACATTCATCTCTGGGTGCTTAAAGAAAACGCCCACCCCATCAGCACTGTTTACCCCAATAGAACCTAGTGTCCTTGTCCCCACCCGTGTCTTAAATCAGCCACATCACTGTCACTCTTCAGTCTCAGTTCTTGTAGACAGAGAGTGTCAAAGTCCACATTTAATAAAAAATTCCACTTTCTTTTTCCTCAGTCTCACTGACGTTCCAGGTCACTATTTTAAATATATATAAAAAGGTCTGCTTGAATTTTTGATCTTTTGAGCTTCATTTTGGGAATGTTCTCCTGATCCTCAGGTGCTGGATGTCATTATATTTAGTCCTGCTCTCAGTTGCTTGGTTAGGTTCTCCCTCAGTGTCAACCTGTCTGTGTTTAGGTCATGTCTGTGTTTTGCCCGTTTAGTTTTCATTTCCTAGCTTCCTGTTCCCTGTGTCGTGTTGGGTTTTGCTTCCTCCCTGTCTCATTAGTGTAATTCCCTCCACCTGTTCTCTCCAGCTGTCCCTCATAGTCTTGTTTACTCCAGTGTATAGTGTATATTTTCTGCATTTTCCCCTTGTTCCTCATCACATCCTTATCTTGGGTGTTCCTGCATGTTGGCTCTGGTGTTGTTGGGCCATACCATTTAAACATGTAACCAAAGAAAGAAAATCAAAGAAAGAAACTAACACGAGGAGCCTACAGTACAGCTCCTCTTGGCACAGCAATGGTGTTTGGCACAACTGAGCATGCAGACAATATTTTGCTTGCTGAAGCTGCCAGACAGTATTTGTTAGTTTTTACGAGAGAAGAAATAATGCAGGAGTTTACAGCCTGCTGATTTTTCTGTAGGTTAAATTCATGTTTCTCCCCGTTCCTCCTGACAGCTGATTTCAGTCTGTTCCTTTCTGTTTTAATTTCATGATCTGATGTCAGATTGGATCTATATGACTCATCGCTACACTTTTATTAATGCACATGTAGATAATGATCCCAGATAAGTTGATATTAACAATAATGGAAACTAATAATGTTTTCCAGCTGAACCCAATATCAGACTTCACTCCAGTACACCCTCTTCTGGACACCATCCTGCCATGTTGGTCTGCAGTGTCTATGACTTCTACCCTAAAGACATCAGAGTGAGCTGGCGCAGAGACGGACAGGAAGTCACCTCTGATGTCACTTCCACTGAGGAGATGGCAGATGGTGATTGGTACTACCAGACCCACTCCCACCTGGAATACACACCCAGGTGAGTCCACATCCAGGACCAGGAGCATCACTTCTATTCATTAGAATCCATAATTCAGCTCCATTGTTGCCGGAGGGAGTGGGCGTCTTGTCTGGTTTACCCATGATAACTCGCTCGAAACACTCATCAATATAAGTTTGCAGACTGTCCAGGTCTTATCACTGTCCTGCAGTGCGCTTTAGTTAGTGGAAACATGAATTATACTTTATTGATCCCACTGTGGGGAAATTACAGTTAACAGAACTAAAAGATAGCAATATGGTGGGGGTGGGGGTGGGGATGCCAACAAAGACGAGGGGTCAGGGCATTATGGAGACAGGACCTAGCTCACCACCTAAACAGTCTGCTGATAGTGATAGCTGTGTGTCAGCGGTAGTGGTACACCAGATCCAGTTCACACAAATCACAGAGAGAGGGGAGGGGGAAGAGCATCTGTTACACATCATCCCAGAGAGATATGGTTACCAGCCTCAGGGCCGGCTGAGCGAGCCAAATTCCTGATAATGCAGATGTTTTGGAACAGACTGCCTTGTTATTTTCTCGACAGCCTTCAGTTCACTGGGGCACTCTCAGTATATCCAACTGTCCAAATGGTTACCGTCCTCGCTGTGTAGACATGTACCTTATCTCCAGATCTAATCCCCTTCACCTGCGAGCACATTCTCAGCTGAACTGTGAGCATCCAGCTTGCAGCTCAGGTCCAACAGGTACTGAGTCTGAGTCTGTACGGTTCTGCAGAGCCCATTCATCTGGTTGTGCAGTCTCGCCGAGTGCCGAACTGCTGGCCAGATTCTCTTAATTTCAGGAAATCAGGTATCCTCCAAGCCCAGACAGAAGAGATCCTGTTACCAAAAAAACAAATATGTATACGTCTTCCACGTCCTCAACCGATAGTGCTGAAAGACAACACAGGTCTCCACATGCGCCATGAGTCAATAACGTATCCGACCGGGTCTGTTCCATTAAGACAAGCGGGCTCCCCTTTCCCCGATCTCATAGTGGAGAAAATATGATCAGTGGTATTGAGGGCCCAGTTTGCCAGATCCATGTTGATTTTTATTCGGTCGATGTGTAAGAGAGGCACTTCAGCAAAGCAGCAGAGCAGGTTAGGAAGGGGAGGGCAGGAGAGAGAAAAGGATGCAACAGTCTCCATCGAGAGCAGGATAAAAGGGGATAAAATATAGCCAGTATAAATTTTATTACCTTTAAGGTTGTCTATAAATAAGCTGGCAGAGAAAATTAATAACTAGGATCTTTGGCAATCAGTGGCACGCCACCTGCCAAGATTCGCATAGAAGTCTTGTGTTACTACAGCATAGCCTCTGCCTGCCCTTGGCAGCAGTCTTCACCACTTGTGTTTTTAATCTGTAGCTTTAGCTTTGCTGTACCACATGGTGATGCAGCTGGTTAAGATGCTATCAACCATGCAGATGTAGAAGTTGCTGAGGATCTTGGTCAACATACCAAACTTCCGCAGCCTCCTCAGCAAGTACAGCCGCTGTTGAGCCCTTTGTGGGTGGTTGTGGCTCAGGAGGTATTGAGGTCACCTACTAATCAGAAGGTTGGTGGTTTAACTCTGTGCTGCATGCCAAAGTATCATTGAGCACGATACTGAACCCCAAGTTGCTCTCTGATGCAAGCATTGGTGTGTGAATGTGTGTGAATGTAGATAGTAGGCACTTAGCTTAGTTACTCTTGGAAGTGCTCGTGAGAATGGTTAAAAGCAAATGTGTTGTATAAATACTTTGAGTGCTCAGATAGAGCAGAAACTTGCTATGTAAGATCTAGTCCATTTACCATTTAGCCAGTTGTGTTATGTTAAATGTCCAAGTGAGGTCCTCACTGATGTAGACACCCAGATATTTAAAGTAGCTCACCCTCTCTACTCTGCTCTCCAATTTCCCAAATGAACAGTGACTCTCCTTCCTCATGTCCACTATCATCTCCTTTCAGTGTCTTTCCACCATGACACCAGACTGGTAACCTCCCTCCTGTAGGCAGCTTCATCCCCACCAGTGATACATCCTATCACTGCAGTATCATCTCAAAGTATAGTACTGAGATAACTTGGAAAAGACACAGCAAAAAGCCACAAGTTGGACTCAAACCCAGGCAGCTGACTTCACCTTGAGGAGAGTGTTTGTTGTGAGTTGAATTCAGTTCAATGCAATTTTATTTATACAGCGCCAAATCACAACAGTCGCCTCAAGGTGCTTTGTATTGTGGGTAAAGACCCTACAATAACACAGAGTAAACCCCTAGTGGCAGTGGCGCAGTGGGTAGGCACTTGCCTTGCAGCCGGAGGGCTGCTGGTTCGAGCCCCTGCCCCCATGCTGCGTTGTGTCCTTGGGCACATTGCCTAATGGTAGCGCCGGTCTACGGCTGCATGACTACAGATGCTCATCTCTAGATGAGTGATCTAGAACAATCATTTCATTGTGTGCCTTGTGTGCACAATGACAAAGAGTTTAATCTAATCTAACAATAGTCAAAACAACCCCCTATGAGCAAGCATTTGGTGACAGTGAGAAGGAAAAACTCCCTTTTAACAGGAAGAAACCTCCAGCAGAACCAGGCTCAGGGAGGGGCAGTCATCTGCTGGGACCGGTTGGGTCAAGGGGAGAGAGACAGGACAAAAGACATGCTGTGGAAGAGAGACAGAGATTAATAATAATGATTAAATACAGAGTGAACAAGGTGAATGAAAAGAAACAGTGAATTATGGGACGTATGAGATAAGATGGGGCCTGATTATTCAAGACCTTGTATGTGAGGAGAATGATTTTAAATTCTATTCTAGATTTAACAGATTTCTCACAGTTTTACTGGAGGCCAAAGTAATGCCATCCAGAGTAAGTATCTGGTTTGACACCATGTTTCTAAGATTTTTGAGGCCGAGTACAAGAACTTCAGTTTGATCTGAATTTAGAAGCAGGAAATTAGAGGTCATCCAGGCCTTTATGTCTTTAAGACATTCCTGCAGTTTAACTAATTGATGTGTGTCATCTGGCTTCATGGATAGATAAAGCTGAGTATCATCTGCATAACAATGAAAATTGATGCAATGCTTTATAATAATACTGCCTAAGGGAAGCATGTACAATGTAAATAAAATTAGACCTAGCACAGAACCCTGTGGATTAAACTGACCCATTTGTTGTCTATATAAATAAAATTGAATTGAATGTTTAATAATTTACATTTAATTGTTTTAAAGCCTTTATGCACCAGATACGTAAATTCCGTGAGAATGTTTCGTGGGTTAAAAATTGACTCGTCTATTCTTAATGCAGCCGTTCACACCAACCACGTCATTTCATAGGATAAATTTGCGGCATTTATTTTTTCAGATCAAGTTCGATTTTTCTGACTTTCGCAAGCGAAGAAACAGGTCTGACCACCGCACACCGATGTACTGAATATACAGTGATGTGGGAACAATAAAATCATACTATTTTACCTCAGACACACAGCTACACACTGCTCCGGGTCAGTCAGCTCTCTGAAATTATTCTCTGCCTCCTCAGATGTGATCCCAACTCTGCCAACAATAGCTCAAACTGCCCACTGATATCCTGAAGTATGCGCGAAAGCAGTCATGATGCAGCTTCAACTTTGGGTTCAAACCATAAAACTCTCCCTGCTGCTGCTTTCTTGTGAGTTGGATGAACCCAGAATCTCAGTTTTTTCGTTCTCTTGTTTAGAAACATCACAACCTCATTACATCATGGTTTGATGTCGATTTCATTTCTTTCACAGTGCCTTTTATGAGAATGATTTATTCGCAAAAACGCAACACGTTTCGGAACAAGATTTGGAATTTCGTGTTATTTTTATGCAACACATCCATTGTGAAACAGCCTCTATTCTTTGGTGCAGTTAATGAAGCTATATTAATTATCGTTTTTGAATTTTTATGTTTAAATAGTTTTCTGCTGATTTTAGGTTTGTTTTTTGGTGGTCTGGGAGCAGGCACCGTCTATATGGGGATGGGGTTTTGGGGGGATGGCAGGAGGAGAGAAGCTGCAGAGAGGCATGTAAGACTGCAACTCTGCTTCCTGGTCTCAACCCTGGGCAGTCAGGTTTTAGGAGGGTTGATAAATTTGGCCAGATTCCTAGAAATGAGAACTTTATATATGGGATTTAAACTAAAGTTTCAAAAGTTAAGTTCTTTTGCCAGTTCTGAGTGAGTCAGTGATGTTGGTCTGTGTTGAAGGTCTGGAGAGAAGATCTCCTGTGTGGTGGAGCACGCCAGCCTGAAGGAACCTCTGATTACTGACTGGGGTAAATACCTGTCTTTCTGTACACACCTGTATACCTGTCTGTCTATTCACCTGACTGCTTACTTCTGCAACTCTCACCTATGTGTCCTCAGACCCGTCCATGCCTGAGTCAGAAAGGAACAAACTAGCCATCGGAGGCTCAGGACTGATCCTGGGTCTGATCTTATCTCTGGCTGGATTCATCTACTACAAGAGGAAGGCCCGAGGTCAGAGCAGGACTCACATTTCCATAGAAGCAGTTTAAACCAGTTTACATGATGCAGTTTCAGAGTTTGTTATTGAACCTGTCCTCATGTTTTCTTCTTCTTCTTCCTGTAGGACGTATCCTGGTTCCCACTAACTGAGGCAGGATGCTTGTCCTGGTTCTGTTCGATGTTATAAAAAGCATCTGCTTCCTGTGTTCAGCAGAATGATGTCTGTCTGAACTGGACTCTGAACCTGATCCAGGACTAGATGATACTGTGCTGGTGTAGACCTGATCCAGGACCATCACAACGCTGTTGGTGGTTGTTGTGGTGTTCACTGGGATGGTCCTGGATCAGGATAAATGGGGACTCTGCTGTTTGATGCTTCACTGTGTACCTCTGCTACTGAATCCATATAATCCAGGTCTCTGAGTGATTTTGGGTCTCTCTGTTCATCTGATTCACATTTATAGATTTTTACTGAACATCTTCAAATCAAAATAAACAACACAATCTCTCACCTGTGTGTTTATTTACCTGCACCAACACATTAATGTCACACGGGAGATCTTATCAATGTCACAGAAACCAAGGATTTGGTCTTATCCAGGTAACATCAGGATTAATCCTGGGTTTTCTGTACTATGAAGGTGCTTTACTTCTTACCATCAGTATTGTAACCTTTGCTTCCAGATTAGAGATCAAGAGGTTTGAAATCACAGCCTACCGACCAATCAGATCTCTGGAACATCCCTCAGACTTCTTTGTGAGGACAGGGTCTGAAGGTTTTTTAATAGCATCTGAAGTCTTTGTGTAACCCAGTGTTAAAAAACAGAGACAAGAATGAGTGAACACTGACTTCAGCTCATAAACACCAGAAAAGAGTGTTAAAACAATTTGAGAAATTGTGCACTACACCTTTAATAGTGGTTTTAGTGATGGCTTGACCAACCAATAGCTTGCATGGTCTGATATCACATCAGCCAATGAGGTTGGTTGTCCCGCCCTCACGCTGGTGGTGCAGGGAGGCTGCTCCGATTGTATCGGACACAGACACTGCTTGAGAGAGATCCATGCTACTGTTGCTCTGCTTGTTAGCCTGAAGAAAGAACTTGGAAAATAGCGAATAAACTTGGAAATTGAGACTCCCGATGCAAGCAGATTGGAGTTTGGAAAACCCAGGTAGCCTCATGTAGCATCGGTCAGGTTTCTTTTTTTGGTGTGAGTTTGGTGCACTCTTGGACCCAGACTGTTCCGGCAATTGCATCTTTTTTGATGGTGAGCACAGCCCAAGGATCAACTAAACGGTAGACAGTGACCCGACTGGTCACTGCAACTGGAATGTTACATAAACGTTTGACAGACATTGTGACAAAGAACTGGAACAAAGAAGAGACTTTACCTTTTGGACTGTTTATTTTATTTTGTTTTATTTTCTTGTGTTTTGGTTTTTGGTTTTGGGAGAGAGAGGCACGCGGTTTGTCAATTGTGTATATATGTTGGTTTCATAGCAGCCCATTCAGTAAATTATCTTTCTTTCCATAAACTGTGTGCATTGTCCTCTGTTGTTGCTCACACCTAGGCTCCCCCACAAATCCAGAGTCTTCTGATCAGGCCCAACATCCTTTATAAGTGAGTGGATATTGGTGTTATTTATTGAGGTAACTTACCATATTTCACAACTGTCAAGGGAACTTGAAGGTAACCTCTTGTGGTTCACATATGTGTTACATTTGTGTTTCACTGATGAGCATCAGTGATAAATATAGAGTCTATATAGAGTCTTTGATGTATATTCATTGACACCCCTCCCCACATACACACACACAACATGGCTGCAGACAGTACTCTATAAGCATTAATATCTAAACCTAAAAAAGAGCAGCTGTTTGTCTCTGCTGAACTTCTATCAGATCTGCACATAGTCTAATCCCAATCCTACGTTTGAATTTAGTTCTTCTTTTATCTTAGAATGTTAAACTCCATTGAGGCTGCCACTCAGAGAATAAAATCTCAAACTCTTTTTTTAATCATTAATTTAATAAAATTCTCAATTATAACCAATTAGATTTCTAGAAGGAGCATTGGGCCATTGCAACCTCATGGTCTCATGGTCAGGTCAAAGGATTGGCACCAAGAAGCTCATCGCTGCACAGAGAGGTCTGCCTAGCAGGGACGATCAGCAGATGTTTATTCCCTGTGCGGACTTTCTTTCTCCTCTTCTTCATGCTGGGTTAGCGGTGTGTGTCCATGAGACTGTGAGTGCTGTTATTTACCCTGTCGGTTCCTTGAGTGTTGATATTCAGTTCCTTTCTCCTTGATCTTATTTCGTATGCAGTAGTAAGCTCACGGCACACACCTTGTTTGCTGTGTGTTGCCGCCGTTAGCCGTTGTGAGCTCCTGTAATGGCGATAACTCACTGTGTTGTGGTTATTTTGTAGTTATTCACGATGTGGCGCTGCACAGCCGTAGCGGAGTAGTCACTGCTATACGGCCAGTAAGGGACCGTCTCTAAATTGTCATATTGGTGTAAGTGTAACGTATGTACCCACTCTTTATTCATATAGTGAGTTTGTCATTTGTTGACAGTCCCTTAGACTTAGAACGTGCCAGCCGCAGCATTGTGTATATTGTTTATGTCCAGTCATGCCATTCAGGCAACTATATACAACTGTATGTTCTTCTCATCCAACAGAAACCACACCATCTCACACCAGCTCCCACCACTCAATCCCACACACTCCAATCCATCTGACTCCCCACTCTCCGCAATCACTGTGTGGATGTAAATTTTGGAAGAAGACTGTTGTTAAATAAACCAGTGGACAATAACTTACAGCGTGGACAGCGGATTCATTTAATACGAGGCCATCGGTTCTGACCGGAGATTGTAGGCAGACAAGTCAGCCCCTTATTTCACTGTTCATTCTCACAGAGGTCAAATCAGCTGGTACACCAGTAAACCCTCCTTCACAAGGTCCTTCGAGCCGGATCCTACAGTTTCACAGTGTAAGATGGCTTTTTCGTCCACCCCTCGGCCTCGCCGTGAAGCGTCTCGCCCTTGCTATCTTGACGATTATTTGGTGAAGCTTCCTCAGAGAACACTCCCACAGGAATATTCATCCCACGGTCACTTCCCTGCCACTCATGGAGGGCAGCCAGATGCCCCGCTGGCTACTCCAGCAGACCAGCAACCATCATACGTTGTGTCAGAGGGAGTATTATCAGTGCTGAGAGAAGTTCAGGAGGATAATAACCAGCTCAGACAAGAAGTTAAGGCTCTTCTCCGTGCTCTCTCTGCCCATCCGTTAGCACCTCAACCTGCTACTTCAAGCTTAGCTACTCATGATCCAAGGCAGTCCTTTATGACTCTGGACATTTACCAGACCTCTGGTACTGAATATACCTCTCTGCCTTACCAACAGTCATCCTACGCACCAAAGGATGACCTGCGAGACTTACCCTGGCCAGAGGCCTCTCCCCCGTTCGATCAGCAGGGATCCGAGCCATTCCCTCTTCCACCACCTCCAGTGTCAGAGATCCCGGCCTATGCAGCAGGTCCCGATTCTCTCAAACCTACGTCATTTTATGAGGCTAGTCAACAGCACAGGGCTGCTGGACTGACCGAACAGATCAGAAATATGAACCTGAAGGCAGAGTACAGCCCAATAGCACCCTCCAAGAGGCAGGCCTGTCCTGAGTACTCCAGGCCATACAACGCTCTCCGTAAACCAGCGGTAAGTGCCCACGAGCCGCCTGAGGACCCACCACGCTGGCCGCAGGCTCACTACAGAGGTGGGGGAGACCTGATCGACTGGAACCTCAACCTAGCACCGGGACCGCATACCACGGGCCAACCCTACACATCCCATACTTCACATCAGATGACCATTGTCAGTTTGCCCGTTTGAGGATGGCTCTTGACAACATTCTGCCAATCCACTTCACACACCTATCCCAACCTTACCAGATTTCGCAGAGTGGCTCGAATACGAATTCAAGATGATGATATGTATTCATGGGCTCCTCAGCAACCCCGAGAGCTGCGGGTTGATCGAGAGAAGGTTGCCAGAGGCAAGCAGAGACCAGCAGTGGGAACCACCATGGTCCTACTGGGCTATGACCCTCCTGCCAAAGGGTCAGGACCTTCTAAGCAGGCACAGCCTCCCATGGCCAAACCAGGAAAGCCAAAGAAATTCTGCCCCTTTTGTGATAGTGTCCAGCATTACTTCAACCAGTGTTCCGATTTCAAGAAACTGTTCAAGGAACAGAAGGTGGCTTGGTTTGAGGGAGGGAAGCGGTGTTGGAAGTGTGGAAGAGATCACCCAACAGAGCAATGTTACCTGAAGTCCAGATGCCAACAGTGCAACCAGGTGCACTTGGAAATACTCCATGAGGTCATTGTTTCACCGCGATGTATCAACCGAGAGAGGCCAGCGGCAGAATCCATTCAGCCCGTGACCTACTACCTGGACCCCACCAGGGGCAGTAGCTGTGTACTACTGAAGATGGTCAGGGTGCGTTTTTATAAAGGCAAACAGAAGATAGAGACATACGCTATCTTGGACGATGGGTCCGAGCGCACAATCCTCCTGCACAGGGCTGCCCAAGAACTGGGACTTCAGGGACCCAGTGAGGAGTTGGCACTGCAAACTATCAGGCAGGATGCCAAAACAGTGGTGGGGCAGTCAGTTTCATTCCTGATATCCTCTGCTGCCGACCCTCGGAAATGGTTCCAGATCCAGAGAGCGTTCACCGCTATTGAACTTGGACTGTCCAATCACTCTCATCCAGCGGAAGCCTTACAAAGGACCTATCGCCACCTGCGAGGGCTTCCCCTCCATTCGTTCCGTCATGCACAGCCGCTGTTGTTGATTGGATCAGACTACCCACACCTCTTGACTCCAGTGGAGCCCGTACACCTGGGTCCAAGAGCAGGACCAGCTGCACTCAAGACGTGACTAGGGTGGACACTTCAGGGTCCGGCCAAGGTCCTGTTGCACCAGGCCTCCACCCCTCAGTGCCTGCTTATGAACACTCAGACTTCTTGCGCTGAACTGCTCAGTCATGTAACCAAACTTTGGCAGATGGATGTTCTCCCGTACCGGAGTGAGAAGTTGACTACATGGTCCAAGCAGGACACCGCGGCCATCAATATGCTGGAGGAGAGGACTATCAGAGTAGAGGTAGATGGAGTCAACCGATATGCCACCCCTCTACTCTGGAAGGAGGACCCAATCCCACTGCATTCCACCAAGGACTCAGTACTGGGTCACTTGCGAGCCACGGAGACACGCCTCCGGAAGGAGCCCACCAAAGCAGAGGCGTATCATGGTGAGGTTCAGAAACTGGCAGATGCAGGCTACATTAATAAGCCGACCGATGGAGATTTGCCAGTGGGTGTCAACACGTGGTATATCCCACATCATATGGTCTGTCACAATGAAAAAAACTCATCGTCTTTAACTGCTCATTCAAACACAATGGTACCAGTCTCAATGAACACCTCCTCCCCGGACCTACCTTAGGCTCTACTCTCCTGGGCGTGCTGCTCCATTTTAGGGAGTACCCAATTGCAGTGAGTAGTGACATCAGAGGGATGTTCCATCAAGTCCGTCTTCTGACGCAGGACAAGCCCTATCTCCGATTCCTCTGGAGGGGCATGGATTGCGATCGACCCCCTGACATCTATGAATGGCAGGTATTACCTTTCGGGACAACATGCAGCACCTGTTGTGCCACCTATGCTCTCCAGCGCCACATTCTCGATCACAGTGGTCCAGGGGAAGAGATCCGGCACACAGTGGAGAGTTGTTTCTACGTTGACAACCTCCTACAGAGCTTCACATGATGGCCTGAAGCCCAGCAACTGGTTAAGAAGATTCAGCATTTGCTGTTCACAGGTGGTTTCGAACTGCGGCAGTGGGCTTCCAACAACCCAGAAGTCATCAGTCATATGCCGCCGGGATCCATCTCTGAGAGCAGCGAACTGTGGCTATCCCCTGATGGGACTGATGTACCTGAGCGTACTCTGGGCCTGCAGTGGCATTGCCAGTCCGATGTCCTCAGCTTTCGAACTCGCCACACCGATCATTCTGAGCCTACAATGTGCAGTATCTATCGTGTCCTGGCCAAGCAGTATGACCTGCTTGGACTGCTCATTCCCTACACTACTCGGGCTAAGATACTAGTGCAGCATCTCTGGAGAAGAAGAGGGATTGGGATGATCCAAACCTGCCAGGTGACATCCTACAGCTTTGGCATGCATGGGAGAGTGAATTGATTCAGCTCCCAGAGGTCTCCCTGCCGCGATGTTATGTGTCATCCACAAACAGACCTCGCCAATTGCGCACAGAACATCCACATCTTCTGTGATGCCTCATAAAAGGCATATGGTGCAGTAGCCTATCTTCATTTAATATGAGGCCATCGGTTCTGACCGGACCAGCCTGTTGAGATTGTAGGCAGACAAGTCAGCCCCTTATTTCACTGTTCATTCTCACAGAGGTCAAATCAGCTGGTACACCAGTAAACCCTCCTTCACAGCCATATTGAGAAAAAAAATGTGCATTTTCCCCATCGTGGGATCATTAAAGTTTTGTCTTATAAAGTCAAAATTTCTGGAAAAAAGTCAAAGTCCTCATTTCAAGTCAAATAACAGCCATGGCTGCTATACCCTCTACAAAATGCCTCTGGTAGATAAAACAGCTTAAACAACTGTCTTGTGATTCCACACATCCCCTCTGTACTGCACAAAGGTGCAACCATCAGTATCCTCACATCTGTCCAGTTTGTGTGTTTTTCCTCCTGAGCAGATACAGCTTTCTGCACCATCTCTTTAACATCCTCATAGTTATCACTACATGGTGTTTGTGTACTAAAAGATAAAAAATTTCCTAAAGTATAGTTTCACTATTTCATGATACTAGACATTCTGGAGGGTACAGCAGATGTGGTTGTTTGACTTGAAACATTTCTACTTTGTTCTCAAAACTTTTACTTTATTCTCAAAATGCACAATTTATTATTTTTCTTAGTGTGGCCCTAATACTTCATCATAAATTCTCCGATGTCTTTATTAGTCACTTTTGTTGGCTTTCATTCCAAGCTTCAAATGGACAAAATTTTATTCATATTCGGCCTTTCCAAAGCACACACTTTCATTATATTACTCTACAGAGCTCTAACTCTAGCACACACTTATGTTACTTTTTTTCTGCTTTTACCTCTTCATATATTTTCCAATATTATAGTTTTATTTACCTTCATAAAATTAGCCGCTCTGTTGTCAGTACACTATGTTTGTGATTGGTCAGATACTGCTGCTCCCGCCCCTTTCACGTGAGCGTGCAGGGAAACCCTGGGTTAATTTAACAAGTTGATAAGCAGCTTCCTGTGACTGCTGATCCTGATTGTCAGTGTCAGGGTAAGTCAATCTAGATAGTGGAGAGTTACCTGTTTCATTTCATTAATTCTTTTGAAGTGGGGAATAAGTTTTATTACAGTAGGAGTCTTTGTGAAAGTGCTGTAACTAAGTTTAAGGATCTAATTCCTTCATTATTATGCTCTTCAGTGCCATGTGCCAACACAGTGCAGAGCAGCTACCTAAACTCTGCTCCCACTGAGGTAGATTATCTCATCAATAGTTTTACATCCTCACTGCGTACGACTTTGGATACTGTGGCTCCTCTGAAAAGGAAAGCCTCAAATCAGAAGTGCCTGACTCCGTGGTATAATTCACAAACGCGCAGCTTAAAGCAGATAACCCGTAAGCTGGAGAGGGAATGGCGTCTCACTAAAGTAGAAGATGCTCATTTAGAAACACGAGCGTGATCCTGAGTGATGGTGACACCTCTGGCACACGCAGGTCACTGTGGCTTCTCTGAGAGCAAATACACTACAAGTTCCTGCTGCTGCACTGCAGAGTGTACTTATGAAATATTCTACCATAATAACTGAAATGAAATTGTCAGGGTTTGCTGCTGTGCAGGCAGGAAGGAGGACCCCAAATGCAGAACTCCAGAAAGGTGCAATTTACACACACGTTTTATTTACACAAACCTTTCAAAAAGAAGCATGAACTCTCCCTGGAATAACATCTGATGGGGAGAGACCTGAAACAGTCTTGACAAACATGCAGGAGAGACAGCAGGGTACAACCACCAATAACACGACAACAGGCACAGAAAACACTGGACTTAAATACTCAAAAGGATAACGAGAGGAGTGGGAACACAGGTGAATCATATTACCTAGATGAGACAAGAGGAAGCAAAACTAAACATGACAGACAGAGACCAAAGACTATCAAAATAAAACAGGAAGTCAAACGGGGAAACAAGGACACAGACCTACAGTATATAACAAAACATAAAACACTGGGCCACTGGCCCAGGACCATGACAGAAATGGCTTATTTTTAATATTCAGTTTAGTGCAGCTACAAGCTAGAACATGTAAGGATGTTACTGCAGTGCAATTGTTACACACGTGTTTTTGGACCACACAATGGCCTACACAGGGGAGAATGACCTTTGACTGTATGCAGAGGAAACTGGTCCAACTTTAAATGCAAACACAAATGTATCAAATATTTGACACAAATCAAATGAAACAAATTCATCACATTGGATCCATTTTTCCTTTCTGCACTTTCATTGACTTTAGCTTGACTTTAGTAGGGTGTGCACCATTTTAAAGTGCATTCAACTTCAGTTTTTCCTTTTAGGACGAAGGGAGAAGAACAAGGTCCAAATTCCAAGTTTGGAGGAAAAGGGAAAACATTCATGACAGCTCGCCATCAAACCTGTCAAATTTGATCTGTGCCAGTAAGAGTGTAAAAAAACCCAAACTGTAAAGAAGATCATGAGATTGTTTCAAAGTTTTACCAGTAAACACACTTTCAGCATCAATTCAACATCAATCATTTCAGTTCAATATGAAAATGCAGTCTTTTAGCTCCATTTGTTTGTTGTATGAGGTTCCCATCATATCCAAAGAACGGGATTCTTCCAGTACAAACACCTCAGAAACTCAAAGGAAAACAAATCCCACTTTGGAAAGCAGCTGAATTCAACCAACAGGTTTTACTAATAAAGTTCATTTACATCAAACCAACTGTTTCTGTATGCTGCACACCATTAACTCCACTAAAACAACCAGTCAAAGGAAAAACAATATTTATTAAGAGGGTTAAATCTATCATGCAGAGACAGAGCTCACCCCTGAGTGAGGATGAGTGGGGGATGGGACGCTCCATACTGATGTCTCTACACTGCTGTGGAGCTTCCAGAGCGCAGATGTTTCAGGCTCTGTTCCATACTGGGGTTCATAACACCCATGTCACATGACCAAGGTTTTTGTGCGTTTCAGCCCTGCTGTTTCCAGGCAGATGCCCCCTGAACCTAATTAATTAATTAATTAGATTGTGACGTAGGCTGTAATATGCTGAAGGAATGTTTTGATGCCACCACTTCTTATTACAGGTGGACACACACACACACACACACACACACACACACACACACACATAATTCATTATTATTGTTACTGTGGACTGTGAATATGAATATAGGCTATCCATTCACTTTGACACAGACATCCAAAATTTAATTAAATACATTATTTAACTGATACATAAATATAATGCAAAAAAGAATTCTGCATATTACTTAATTTAATTAGTGTAACATTTTTACTCTTAAAAATATTGAGTTTATGTGAATGCCTTCAAATTGGTTATAACAAAGCAAGAGTAATGAGTAAATATGTACATCTCATAGACAGGTCAGAAACTATCAGTAGGTTAAAACTAACCTGTCTCATGACGGTCTAAACCCAGCTCACGTTCCCTATTACTCTGTGAACAATCCAACGCTTGGTGAATTCTGCTTCACAATGATAGGAAGAGCCGGCATCAAAGGATCAAAAAGCGACGTCACCACGAACCCTTGGCCGCCACAAGCCAGTTATCCCTGTGGTAACTTTTCTGACACCTCCTGCCTAAAACCCCAAAAAATCATAAGGATCCTGAGGCCCCGCTTTCATGGTCTGTATTCATACTGAAAATCAAGACCAAGTGAGCTTTTGCCTTCCGCTCCACGGGAGGTTTCTGTCCTCTCTGAGCTCACCTTAGGACACCTGCATTACAGTTTGACAGGTGTACCGCCCCAGTCAAACTCCCCACCTGCCACCATCCCCAGAGCAGGTCATGCCCGGCACGAGGATGCACTTAATACACATAATGGGTGCTGATGCAGAATGTGTGGTTTGTACTGATGTTGCAGCAGGTGGCACTCATATCCTCTTAAAACAAATATAGACTCGACAAACAGTATCAGCTACAGCACTATTTTCAGTTTCTGGTGAAAAAAATAAATATATGCTTGTTCTAAAATATTATAGATATTCAATTTGTTTGATGAAAAAAATCCTATAGGAGGAGACAGGCCTGAGCAATGATGAAACAGTCCAAATGATGGGGTTTTCTCTGTGTGTGTGTGTGTGTGTATGCGTGTGTGTGTGTGTGTGTGTGTGTGTGTGTGTGTGTGTGTGTGTGTGTGTGTGTGTGTATGCGGGAGAGGTGCTGTTGTTTATCCATTGGTTGGGATGGTGGCCTACTGTTGGTAATGTCAGTCTCAGGAGTGGGTGAGGAGGGCACTTGTCAGCCTAGTTTTAGTTTGAGGGGGCATGACTGTAAGGGAAAAGACAAAGTGGGGGTGGGGGTGGGGGCTCAGAAAGGAGCATCAGGTTTCTTAAAGCAAAGGTCAATTAATAACAATATAAGGCTTGTATTAGACTTATTAGATTACAGTTATTTGATGCAAGAAAATGGCTTCCATATGTTCTTAGATTTCTACAAAGTGTTTGATTCAGTTGAACAGCCTTTTATTTTGAAAACCTTGCAGTGCTTTGGGTTGGTAATAGATTTATTCATACAACTGAAATGTTATATAATAAAGCATTTCTGTAGCATTAGAGGGTGGTAGCTGTAAAAGTTTTGAGATTGGAAGTATTCATCAAGGCTGTAGCAGCTCAGCATTATTTTTTATAATGGTGGCAGAAATACTGTTCATTTTGATCAAAAACCATAGTATTGAAGGGTAAATGTAATGGATAGGCAAATAAATAGTCAGTTGGCAGATGACACAACTTTATTTCTTAAAATGAAAGTCAAATTCACTGCAGAGGCTGTTGTCTGCTTTCAAAGCATCTGGTTTACAATGAACTTAGATAAATGTGAAGCAGGGTGTAAATGGTTGTTTGAGGCACCCAGGAGGGAGCTCAGGACAGCATTGTTAGTGGGATAAAGTTTCAGGTTCCCTCTCTAGTGCAAGAATTCCTCCATCCAACCTCATTATTCAATAAAAGGTCATCAAAGCCCTGAGTAAAGATCAAAACATCGCCATACGACCAGCCGACAAGGGGATGTACACCTTTGGTCTGAATTCAGCTGGCTACAACACCAAAATTACTGCACTCCTCAGTGACAACAATACTTATGAGGTTGTTGCCTACAACAACTTGAAAAGGAAAAAGCCATTGACCGTACCCTGGGGAAACTTCTCCATGTATTTATGGACTCCTGAAGATCCACAAAGAGTCCCACTCAGTGGTGATTTTAACTGCCACTTCAACCCATCTCTTGACCACTCTGAACAAACCATGCCCTGTCTCCAAATCTGCCAAAGCCATACTGCTGTTTATGCAAAAATACATAGTTACAGATGTCTGCCGTTATTTCGATCCTAGCTTCAAACAGCTTTCCTTTTTTCTCCTCTTCATGGCACATTTTCATGAATCGATCTCTTCCTTCTCGATAATTGCTTTCTTCAGTTAGTTCTTGTAATTATGCTCCCATTGTAATATTGGATCATGCACCCCTTATAATAGATATTTCACTTCTGGGGCAGCTCTTTGCAGGGTGAAATTATGACTTGAGACAGCCCATAAATGGAAAGCCGTCTCTTGAAAGAGCCAAGCTCTTTATGATGCTATATTTAAATTGCAACTTTGTATGCAGAATCTCCCTCTGTGGCTTTGACCAAAGAACTTTTATTAAAACATTAGGAATATGATACTATGGCCACCTTCTGAGTCCCACTGGAGCCCCTGAGGATCCTCATGTTGGTGTTTAGGTGGAGGCACAGCCACCCTCTCCTATGGAGGACCCAGAGACTGGAGCTGTGTTTAAATTCCCTTTCACAGTTTGTGTCCTACAGAACAGATTCAAGCTGAGTGCATTGATTAGGATTAAAGTTCAGATTGGAATAACGTTTCTATTCTCATGGATTATTTTAGATTATTACAATAATATATAATGAGCTTCAGTCAGCTTTACACAACAATAGCAGGTAGAAACATCCTCCAAAGAGCTACTTTTACTTTATTACTCTGAGTACATTTCAGAGCCTGTACTTTGTACTGTTACTGCAGTAAAGTTGAACCAGTACTTCAACTTTTACCACAGTAGTTTTAACACAAGTACTTGTACTTAAGTACAGAATGTCAGTACTTTTGCCACCTCTGCTTGCAGGCTTGGAGCTTTATCAATAGTTATATCCTGACTCTCCCAATGCTCCTGCCACTACCATGATTGACTCTCTAATGGAAATCAACTCTTTTTCGTGATATCAAAAATCTATAATTTCCTACTTTCTAATTGCTCTGTAACATCTGATTATCCTCACATTACTTGGTCCAAGGAATTAAATATCGACATCAGTGATGAGCAGTGGTGGTCTGTTCTGAAGTGCATTCTCTCTTCTTCAATTGGACAACACATTGAATCCTTCAGTGTAACGTGGTGCGTGGGGATACAGTGGTGCAGGAGTAGCTTGGCCCAGGTCTTTCCTGGTACTGACTCTAACTATGTAAGATGTAAGCTAGGTCCAGCTAATCTCACTCACATGTGTCTGACTTGCCCTTCCTTATCCACATTCTGGAATTCAGTTTTTGATTCCAACCACTGTGTCTGTTACAGTTCTGCCCTCTGGATGCTCTGAATGATCCTCTCTGATACTCCTTCTTTACCCTCTCACTTTGTTGAATTGTAGCTTTTCTCACGTTGCTCGCCAGAGGAGTCATTCTTATGCTTTGGAAGGATCCACACCCACAGTGGCACAAAAAGTGGGTATGCACTATATGCAATGCTTAGGGGCGCTGCACAGGAGGGGGGTGCCAAAGCGATGCAGGAAATTATTTTGTCTAGTCAGCATTTTCTGTTAACAGCTGTTCATATGATATGATCAATAACAGAGGCACAGCACTGATTAGGCACCCCTGTGCTCCTTCACCTCCCCTCCTCCTGTTGCCCCCCCACACACACAAAAGGCGCTCCAGTGCGCGCTTTCGGGAATGTGCTCGGTGGCGACTGTTTCCATTTGACTCGTGCTTTCATCCGACCACAGCTAGCTAAAGATGGAGAGGCCAAAAGGAAGCTCTCTGGGGCTCAAAACAGAAAACGGAAGAGCCAGAAGGATAAAAATGTTGGGATGACACAAAGTTTTACAAAATAATTTACAGACAGTCTCTAAGTTATATCATAGAAGTCTTGTATTTTTAAGTCCATCAATAGCTGCACACATGAACACAGTTAAACCCTGAGAGGGTGTGTGTGTGTGTGTGTGTGTGTGTGTGTGTGTGTGTGTGAAACCCACTTGCGTGCACTCATGGGTTTGTGGGGGGGACTAAAAATGTGTTTGCATACACCTCAGAAAGTATACAGCTGCACCCCTGCACACCCACCCACTCATGTTGGATAAAAGACGCCCTTTTCTCTGTGAAACTGGAGAAAGTAAAATAGTCTCTCAGAGGCTGCTAAAGTCTGGCTGCGTTATCAGAATCACGTTATGTCACTGACCTTTGAGGTGACCTTGTAACCATGTGGTCTTTCCTCTCAATCTTTCCCTTTCTCCTCCACCCTCCTCTCCTGGTCCAGTAATACTCTGTGTACCTAATACAGTGGACCTGCAGATTATCCATAAATAATGATTACACTTTTTTCTTCTCTTTTTTGTGACTATATATATATATATATATATATATATATATATATATATATATACATATATATATATCAGGAATGCTGAGGAACCCCAGTCTGTCTCATAGACAGGTCAGAAACATAGTAAAAATACTGGGTCATTAGTTTTATGATTATTGTGGTCTAGAAAATTCCCAATAACGATATTTTTAATTAAAGAAAATAAAAAATAATAATACAGCCATCAGTGAGATCTAAACAAGGACTGGAACCTGTTACATCACAAGACAAACAAATCTGTGTGTAGCTTTGAGGTTAAAAATATTTTGTAATGTAAATAAAATTTTAACTGCATGTGACTGCAATACTATCACAATACTACAATACTAATCTGTACATACTGTAATATTAATTTCAGACATAACAGTCATAACCAAGGCTGTCCACATCCATCCAGACAAAACTTGTTTCCAGCTGGAGGTGGAGCTCCCCACTGTTTAAACTGGTCCATAAACTGGTTCCTGTGACATCATTAAGAGCTCCAGTGTGACATTAGTGTGATGATGCAGGTAAATAAACGCTCAGCTGAGAGTTTCTGTTTATTTTGGTTTAAAGATGTCCAGTAAAAATCTATAAATGGAATCAAACAAGCAGAGAAACCAAAATCACTGAGACCTGGATCACATGGATTCATCAGCAGTAAAGCATCAAACAGCAGAGTCCACGTGAAACCTGATCCAGGACCATCCCAGTGAAACCACAACAACCAGCAGCAGCACTGAGATGGTCCTGGATCAGGTTCAGACAGAGATCATCAGTCTGCTGAACACAGGAAGCAGCAGCTCCTTATTCCATCAGACACAAACAGGACCAGGATCAGATCCAGCTTCAGTTGGTGGGAACCAGGATACGACCTGCAGAAAGAAGAGATGAGGATGGAATCAACAACAAGCTCTGAAACCACATGAACACTGCTCTGAACTGATCAAAACCAATGATCAGTAAAGTTTCCAGTTTCAGGACTTGGACCAGGTCTGAGGGTCCTCTGAAAGCAGAAACTGGCTTTGAAACAGGGCTGCAGCCTGAAACTGGAAGTGGTCTGAAATTAAAAGGTTCTGGTACCAAAATGGGCTGAAACTGGTTTAAAACAGCCTGAAAATCAATTTTAATACTCTAATAATAAAAAAGCACTGATATAAAGACCCACACTGGTTTTTGACTCATGGAATGTGGTTTAAGATTAAGACTGGTCTGAACTGGTTCCAGTGTGGTCTAAACTGGTTCCAGTGTGGTATGAACTGGTTCCAGACTGGTCTGAACTGGTTCCAGTCTGGTATGAACTGGTTCCAGACTGGTCTGAACTGGTTACAGTGTGGTCTAAACTGGTTCCAGTCTTGTATGAACTGGTTCCAGTGTGGTGTGAACTGGTTCCTGACTGGTCTGAACTAGTTCCAGACTGGTCTGAACTGGTTACAGTGTGGTCTAAACTGGTTCCAGTCTGGTATGAACTGGTTCCAGACTGGTCTGAACTGGTTCCAGTGTGGTCTAAACTGGTTCCAGTCCGGTATGAACTTGTTCCAGTCCGGTATGAACTGGTTCCAGACTGGTCTGAACTGGATCCAGTGTGGTGTGAACTGGTCTGTGAGTGTGAGTCCTGCTCTGACCTTGGGCCTTCCTCTTGTAGTAGATGAATCCAGCCAGAGATAAGATCAGACCCAGGATCAGTCCTGAGGCTCCGATGGCGAGCTTGTTCCTCTCTGACTCAGGCATGGACGGGTCTGAGGACACAGGTGGACAGACAGGTGAGACTCACACAGGTGAGGGACAGACAGGTGTGTGCAGACAGACAGGTATTTACCCCAGTCAGTTCTCAGAGGTTCCTTCAGGCTGGCGTGCTCCACCACACAGGAGATCTTCTCTCCAGACCTTCAACACAGACCAACATCACTGACTCACACAGAACTGAATCATGGACCTTATATATATATATATATATATATATATATATATATATATATATATATATATGGACAGTAAAAACTACACCTCTGCATTGTTCTCACTGTAATGATTTTATTTGTTGAGTAGCAGGTTGACAGGAACATGAAGCTTGTGTACATATGAATTTTGCACATATGACCAAATTTAAGCACCTAAAAACTGTTTTTTGATCAAGATAATTGGAAAAATATGGAAAAAACTTAGCACATCAAACCATATTACATTATTTATATTACAATGTATCCTAGAGTGAACCAATGATGGCTCTACTATGATGCTCTGTATGCACTGGTGAAGATCCCAATATAACAAGAGAGATATTTAAAACAATAGCAGAGTTTAAAAATCTTCATTACTGGCTGCATTGGCGTTCTCTTCCCTTTGTCTTTTCAGAGAAAGAATCGACTCTAAAAATTGCAGAGCGAACTCTACTGAAAGGGGACACACCAAAGGATGAAAAGCGAATAAGGAAACCTAAGCGACTATTCTCTGATGAAGATTCAACTGCCCCTGGAGATGAAACAAATGCTGACATCACAGGAAAGGTAGAGGAACATTTGTCATTAACACATGGTGAAAAAAGTGTTATTAGGACAACTTTTGGAGGTATGTTTGTTTGCACGGTTTCAGTAATTCTACACAAAAATATTATTTATCTGGTTATTTGTAACTCGGCAGAACATCCAAACGTGCTGCAAGGAAGCATGCGGAGGAGGAAATTCTCTTTGGAGACAGCCGGTGTCCACCAGGATCCCAAAGTCCAGGGGAATCTCCCAGCGATGACAGTGCTGCCTGGGTCAGAGACCTTCAGAACCAGGTTAAGGCTCTACAGAAGGAAAATTCAAGGCTGTGCAACTTGGCCATAAAAGGTGAGAATCATTTTAATATTTATAGACCTCTCCATATTGATAAAAAAGAATTGCTTTGTGGCGCACGCTGGCGTGGTGGTTAGCACTGCTGCCTCACAGTTAGAGTACCATCTGGGAGGCCCAGGCCT
>JAMQGT020013265.1:0-16332 GCA_024447675.2 Pterophyllum scalare
GATGGTGCTCATGCACCCTCAAAATAAACAATACAGCAAATAAAACCAAACTGGACTTACCAGTAGCAGGGGACCTCAACAACAGAAAGAAAACCAAAAATAATCACGACAATACACACAACACAGCAATCTCTCCCCAAGTGCTGTACAGGAATGTGACCACAAGCTAGACAAAACCCCACCACCAAGAAGGGCCCACACTGCTACTGGCTCGTCAGTCCCCACTTACGCTTACAGACACAAAAGAAGAAAAAGGAAAATAATTAAAAACCAATAAAAATGCTCACAATGAGGTGCAATAATCACAAATGAGAACCTTATCACAATTTAGCAGCAAGAACTAAAAATAATTTTAAAAAAACACATTCTAAAATACTGAATATAAAAAATAATCACAGTGAAGGTTAAGAAGAAAAGCACTTAAAACCTGAACATAAAACAACCAAAATCACAATTCAGGAGGACGCCAAGCTAGTATCTATAACACCACGGCATCACAGTCAGTTCCAGTACGATGCATTGACCAGTGGCGATATACTTAATCCAGGTGGATAATACTTTGTTAGCAAGGCGTCACAATATCTGCTTCCGGACGAGACAGGAACCCTTCGTCCAGACAGTAAACCTCTAGGCAAAACAGCAGGCTGGTGATAAGGGGAAAAATCACTGCTGGCATGGATAAAATAATCCAGTTTTACAAAACCAGGAATCCTAAAGAGAAACAACAAGTTACCTTATGACCCATTATACTGAAACTATTACCATTGCAGGGCCAGCATATTGCCATTAGGTAACTTACCAGAGAGGTAAAGTCACAGATACACGTCGCGCTAAAAGTCAAGGCTTCTGTTCCGCGGCTACACTGCAATTAAATGCACGTCAGTAACGCTCACACACCCACACCCTCAGTAGTTTCAAAGCGGCGCCTACCTGTTGAAGTCACACGATGAATTACATTCGACAGGGCTGCTCTGTTAATTCCGCACATGCTTCGTCCTCAGCCAAGGAATAATAAGGCCCGCAAAGTGCCTGCCTTTATCCAAGTGGATGCCACTTTACAATCAAGCACAGGTGTGGTATGATGTCATGTGACGAGAGCGAGCGAGCGAGCAAGAGGGAGAGACAAAAAGGGAGCATTCATGCACCATAACCCAGGTCGGCCACATCGGTAGACACTCTGGCAAGGACAGGAGGTCAAAGCAAACCCTTAAATACAGTCCTGATGAGCAACTCGCCACAGGTGTGCAGAGCCTCCACACGACAGCTTCCAGCCCCGCCCAACAGAGAGGAGGAGAAACAACCGGCCAACCCCCTGCAAAGACAAAACAACAAAAACAAAGGCCACCGCACACCACTCCATGACAAAAGTAATACCTTCTCATTTTTTGGGATGTTCTAGTATTGACTTGGTTTTCACCAACGTTGGTTTTATAATTTGAAAATGGTCTTATGTTGACAATAAGACCTATTTGGAATGCTATAGCAGCCTAATGTTTGTCAGAGGGACCGTGTCACTGGCCCAAGTTTAATAAAATGAAATGTATATTCAAAGCCATGACTATGATTTCAGCCAATTAGGAGCAGCAAACTTTGGACCAATATGCTAAGCAGCTTTCATTATCAAATGTGCATGAGAATAAAACCTGTGTATCTGTCTGGAATGAAGACAAACACAATACTACTGTAGCAGCTGTATAGTCTAACAAAATCTAACACAGCTGAGCCAGAACATCCAAGTTTCACAATACTGAGAAGAGATGATCAGAACAACCAAGTGCACTTTGTACTGAAGAGAACAGTTAAACATGGTTTTACTTAAAACAGACCGAGCCAGAAAACCTAGGATCATGTTGTGACTGTGCTGTCTTCGATGGGTGTGTCAAGACGTGGGGAGGTAGAGGTAGTAATGGTGAGGGAGGGGTGGTGGGAGTCCCAGAGAAGGATGGTTGCTCCCCAGGAGAAACTGACTCATTGGCCTCTGCGTGTTGCCAGTCAGGCTGGCTACTCCTGGCTAAGGGGCAGCCTCTGTGAGTACACGATTTCATAACTGGACAAATGGCTAGACAGGCCAGGAAAAGCAGCTCACCCATTCCTACCTCTCTCCCTGCCCACCTTCTGCTTTTCTGCCATCCAAGAACACTCATCATCAGCTGCCATCTGACCTCCAGTCCACTTTTTCCTTCATTTTCAAGCCCTTTCTTTGCCACTTGCCAACATCCTTCTGCCCTCAGCTGCCTGTTCCTTGTGCATTACTGTGGTTCCTTGCTATATTATTTATTGATGTACTTGGCTATTATATGGTTCTATTTTCAAAACTCCTTGCATATATCGTCAAATACGTGTATGTGTGTTTTATAAAAAAATAAATGAAACATTTACATTCTATTCTTTGAAGAAAAAATATACACTGCACTCAGTAACATTTTAACAGGATGAGTCATTGTTTCAAAGTGATATCCATTTACATATATTGAGCAATGAGAGAAATTCTTTTTGTGGCTGTTGTCTAAATTGTACTGGTTGTCTTATCAGTGCTTGACAGCATTGATCACCATAGGCTCTGACAACAGAGACAGAATGACAGTTTTTACTCACAGATCATTGTAAAAAATAATTTTCATCAAACGCTGAAATCCATGAAGTAATTCTGCCTTGAGTCAGAAAAAGAGTGGGATGAGGGGTAGCCACTGCTTCTCCTAGCGGTGAGGGAGAGTGTGCAGGAATCCACGGGGTTCAGTCCTGCAGAGCTGGTGTTTGGACACTCAGTGCGTGGTCCTCTGCAGCTGCTTAAAGAGAGGTGCCTATCGGACCCAGTTACTCCTGCACAGAAGGTGTTAGATTATGAGAGCTCTTTTAGGGAGCGCCTACATAAGGCATGCGGAATAGCACACAGTGCTCTCTCTGCGTCACAGAGGAAAATGGAAAAAAGGTTTGATTAAAAAGTCTGTACAGAGACATTTTCAGGTTGGGGATGAAGTCCTGACTTTCCTGCCCATTCCTGGATCTTCTCTCCAGGCAAAATTCTGAAGGCCCTATGTAGTGAAGAAGAAACTGGGTGACACTGATGTAGGCAGCCCAGACCGCAGGAAACGTCTCCTAGAACATGACATTGATGTAGGGGATCACCCTCCAATTAAACAGCATGGTTACCAGGTGAACCATACCAAACATGTGCTGTTCCAGCAAGAGGTTGCTGACTTGCTGCAAAACGGCTTAGCTGTTCCTAGCTCCAGTGCATGAAGTTCTCCATGTCTCAAAAGTTGCCAAAACACCTCATTTTTGTACAGATTTCACAAAAATGTATAGTTTTACTAAGCTAGACTCCTACCCTTTACCTCGAGTGGAAGATTGTGTGGACAGGGTTGGATCAGCGAGCTTTGTCATGAAGCTTGACTTGTCAAAGGGCTATTGGCAGGTTCCCCTAACGCCTCGCATATCAGATCTTTGCTTTTGTCACCCCTGACCATTTCCTACAGTACACGGTCATGCCTTTTGGTCTCTGGAATGCCCCTGCCATGTTCCAATGTCTCATGCATCTGATCTTAGCTGGTGTTGAAAATTGCAAAGTGTATCTCGATGATATTGTAGCCTACTCCAGCACCTGGCCCAAGCACATTAAGACCCTAAAACACATTTTTGAACACCTGAAGGGAGCGTCCTTAACCTTAAACCTGGTTAAGTATAACTTTGGTAAGGCCACAGTAACTTACCTAAGGAAGCAGGTAGGACAAGGGCAGGTGCGCCCCCTCATGGCCAAGATTCAGGCTGTTGTGGACTTCCCCGTACCTCGCACTAGGCGTGAGCTTCATCGGTTCCTCAGGATGGCTGGCTACTATCGTGGTTTTTGTAAGAACTTCTATGATGTAGTTTTGCCCCTCACTAGTCTGACCAGCATGTCAAAACATTTTGCCTGGTCACCCACATGTCAACATGCCTTTCAGTCTGCTAAGGCTCTCCTCTGCAGTGCCCCAGTCCTGGCTGCTCCTGACTTGGCCCATCCTTTTAAACTGGAGGTGGACACCAGCCAAAAGAAGACAACCCACAAGCACAATGAGCAAAAAGCAGACCAATGGACCAAAAAAACAAACAAGAAACCAACAAGCCCCCTCTTCATGTTATGCCCCAGTCTGGGGTAAGGAGCGCAACACAAGGGATAAATGGGTGTCCCTGCTCCAGCCCCCAAAATTACAAACACAGACTCCGCATACAAAGTCAAACCAATTTGTTCATGGCCTTTTTACCCAGGCATTGGGTAAAAGGACGCTAAACAGAAAACCAAAAACTAGAAGATGAACAGAAGCTTGGGCTCCGGGGTGAGCCAAGGCCAAAATAACAAAGCAACTTGTTCCCCCAAGAAAGTGCTACCTAAACCCTACAAAGACGAAACAAACAAGACAATCACTAACCCTAACACCCTAGCACCAAAACAGGAAAAAACAGTACAAAGAAAATGGTAGCTCACCCCTTCTGCTTCACAAATCAAAATAAAGTATTTACACATGGGGAAAAAAGACGAGTTTTAAAGAGTGAGGCTGGGACCGTCATGCACTCAGCTGCTGCCCCCCAGTAGCTTTCATAGACTGATAAGGTCCAACCAGCAGTCACCATGTTGTAAGCCAAGCCTCCGGTGTCAACCAATCACGAGTGGGGTTTCTGCCAGAACTCCTAGCCCCTTACAGAAACACACAGAAACAACAGACATATGGCCAGGGCTGTAACACAATGCATAACTGTATAATTTCTCCCATGACTATCGTGGTTAGCTATGGGTTATGGGTAACTTCACGAATATAAATAAAATAATTTTTCAAGTTGACATTTAGTCACATTCTGCAGAGTTTCTCTGTAATAACAACAATACTTTGTTTTGGTATCCAGACATCAACTGAGGAGGATATTGCTAAATTAGTCTAAGTATATGGAAGCAACAACAGGTTAATCTTTTTTATACAGTGAAGGAAATGATCCCATGGCAGGTTTCAGTCAGCCTTTCAAACAGCTGGAATGACTTTCCAATAACCTCAGTGGCAGATGATGAACCACAGTACTGCATATAACTGGTATGGTTTAGTGCAGGGGTGGCCAACTCCAGGCCTCGAGGGCCGGTGTCCTGCAGCTTTTAGATGTGTCCCTGATCCAACACACCTGAATCAAATGGCTGAATTACCACCTCAGTATGAAGTCATGTTCTCCAGAGTCATGACTTCTATATTTGACTCAGGTGTGTTGAAGCAGAAACACATCTAAAACCTGCAGGACAGTAGCCCTCGAGGCCTGGAGTTGGCCACCCCTGGTTTAGTGATTGCAGGTCAGTCTCCCCCAACTGGTGACAGTTCTTTGTAAAGCAGCAGAATCTGCAGTACTAATATTACATATAATTTGATAATATAATACATTTTTACCAGGACTAGATAGTATTTATATAAAGTGTTAAATGCAATTTTTGAAGATCATGTATCCTTTAGAATTAAAAAGTCATATTTCATAGAAGTTGCAAAGTCTTTCAAGAGCCCCTTTTAATGGGACTTTCTTCATTAATGCATTTCTTCAGCATTTCCTGGTTTCTCTGGTGAAATGCACATCTTCAGCCTTAGACAGCATATTATACCAACACCAAGGACACTAAAGAGAAATAAAATTTTAATCTAGCTAAATCTTATGTGATGACTATTTCTAAAATGCACTGATGTGTGTCCAGTTGTCTTGGATTTGGGGCCTCATTAGATTATGTATAAATGGATATATGTAACATAGCACCAATACCTCCATACTTCATTAATAATAATGCAAAATCGATTTGAGTGTGATCATATAGGTCAGATAAAAGGAAAAGCAAACAAACCAAACCCAAAAAAAGAGAAATAAGGAAACCCAAACAGAAGAGAATAACACAGGGAGTCAAATGACCACATAGCATACAGTTTGATTCAGATCACCATTTTGACAATAGCAGCGTCTAAACATTTTTTTTGATACATTTGCTTTTTCTCCTTACATGACCACTAGAAAGTTCACTAACTGAGGTCAATAGTACAAACACTGATTTAATGACATTTTCTTAAAATGAAATACATGATAATGGAAAAAACAATCCTGTCCTGTCCAAGAACATAGTAATACCTCCATGATATCTTTCTTTTTTCCCTTCATATTTGGTGGAAAATAATACCTTCTCATTTTTTGGGATGTTCTAGTATTGACTTGGTTTTCACCAACGTTGGTTTTATAATTTGAAAATGGTCTTATGTTGACAATAAGACAATTTGGAATGCTATAGCAGCCTAATGTTTGTCAGAGGGACCGTGTCACTGGCCCAAGTTTAATAAAATGAAATGTATATTCAAGCCATGACTATGATTTCAGCCAATTAGGAGCAGCAAACTTTGGACCAATATGCTAAGCAGCTTTCATTATCAAATCATGTAGCAGCTGTAGCAACAAAATCTAACACAGCTGAGCTAGAACACCCAAGTTTCACAATACTGAGAAGAGATGATCAGAACAACCAAGTGCACTTTGTACTGAAGAGAACAGTTAAACATGGTTTTACTTAAAACAGACCGAGCCAGAAAACCTAGGAAGCTCTGATCATGTTGTGACTGTGCTGTCTTCGATGGGTGTGTTCTTGAGGAAAAAACCTCGCTGACAAAGTCTTGATGCACATGCAGAGTTTATTGCAGAAACAGACAGTGTCAATACAGATGCTCCGTGAGACACCTGGGAGAGGAGGCCCAATCTTCCTAACTCCCAGAGAAGAGGGTTAACAAAGGTTATATACTGTTTCTCTGACCAACTCCCACATTTCTGACTTCTACCATATACAGTAATGGAGAACAGCTTCAACCAGTCTTCATTTTTCTTGGGCAACTGGGTAAAAGGGGGCAAGGACAATTGAGGTTCTGGATTTCTTTTAAAGTTCTTAGTGCATTTTATATGTGGTGTTAATATGTATTCTATATTAATGTGAGAAAATGTATTGAGTACAAGTGTGAATGAATGCTATAAAGAGGTACTTTAAGCAGCAAGGACTAACCCAATTAAATATTATGTGAAGATGGAGAGTAGTGAAAACCACACTAAAATGTTCTCATTATTCATTAACAGCATGGGTGTCTTATTCACCACCAAGAGAGCAACAACCCAAAGCCTCTGATGTGCCAGTGAAGAAACACACTCTACTTATGACATACAGATATAGAGTATCTAGCCCCTCCAAGAAAGGTGCTGAACAAGCCTTCAGCGTGTGTGAGGATTACTTTTTACCATTTATGTCAACTTCCTTCATATTTCCAAATCACAGAGGCAAAATCAATGCTATCCTCAAATTATGCATTTTGAGATACCTTTGGTTCAATCATTTGATTGTAGAGTAAATAGACACTAAAGCCAGCACAAAACTCAACAAAAGGCTCGGTTAAGTTTTTGTATATTTTTGTTCTTTTTTGTTTTGTTTCCTTTTTTCCAAAATGTCTGCTTCATGTAATTCATTTGATGTTTTTTTGCTTTGCTTAATTTGTGTTTTAATGTATTGGAACAGTTACTTTCCTTTTAGCTTAAAATGAAGTTTTATGGAGTCCCATCTTTCTATATCCTTCTGTGGTGCAGAGGTGGAGACATTTCAGCAGGTTGGGGTGCAGTATGGATGGAGAGGTATGGCTTTTAAGCAGCATGTGCAGGAAATCGAAGGCCAAGAAGAGGATGAAGGAGAGTCTGCCTCAGCCACTTTGGCTGTGTGGTGTTGGGGAAAGGGTCCTAAGTTGTTGAACAAAGGGTCCTTGCTATGGTTGGTCACCCCAGGGAATGATCATGCTCACCCTTCTGTTCTCTATAGCACTGGGATCCCGACAGGAGCACTCATCCCGTAAGTCACAGGACATTGGAAATGGAATCACCTGGGCAGGAAAGAGAAACTCAAATTCAGTGCCTACTTTAAAACCAATGTATTCATCTATCAATTTTCTTAAATTCTTATCAAATTCAGGCTCACAGGGACATACGCACACAGATGTCTGCACACCTAGAGGCACACTGACACACAAGCCAACATGCCTCATAATTGAAGAAGACCCTAGCTCCTGAAACATCATACAGGATTGAAATGTCTCAATTTGGGTATACAAAACTTTGTGTACACAGGCTACTGAAACACAGCTAAACTGTTGCATCCAAAATGTTACTATAGTAGCTCATCTGTATAAGCTCAATGTATGACCCCAGCTAATAAAAGAATTGGGATGCCGTGTAAAATACAAACTAAAATCCAAATGCAGTGATCTGCAGATCCCACAAACACATTTTATTCACAGTAGAACATAGAAAACATGTGAAGTGTTTAAAAATGATAAAATGTACCATTTTAAGAAAAAAAATATTAGCTCATTTTGAATTTGATAGCAGCAACACATCTCAAAAAAGTTTGGATAGGGGCAAGAAGAGGCTGGAAAATTAAGTGGTACTAAAAAGAAATAGATGGAGGAAAATTATACAGCTAATTAGGTTAAATTGGCAACAGGTCAGTAATATGACTAATAATATGAGTATAAAAAGAGCATCTTAGAGAAGCAGAGTTTTTCATGAGTTAGATAATATCATCAAAAGATCTCAAGAATTTAAAGAAATCTCTGTGTGCAGTGGACAAGGCCAAAAATTAATATTGGTTGACCAGTGATCTTCAGGCTCTCAGGTGGCATTCTATTAAAAACAGGCATGATTCTGTCATGGAAATCACTGACTGAACAGTTTGCTGCGCCCACCACACATGCAGGTTAAAGCTCTATCATGCAAAGAAGAATCCAGACATACGACTATCTTCTCTGAGCCAAAGCTCATTTAAAATTGATTGAGGCAAATTGGAAACTGTTTCATGGTCAGATGAATTTCAAATTTCAATTCATTTTGGAAAACATGGACACCATGTCCTCTGGACTAAAGAGAAGAGGATCCATCTGATTTGACAGTGTTCAGTTCAAAATCCTACCGATAAGCACTTTGAGTGCTCAGAGCAGAAAAGTGCTACATAAGAACTAGTCCAAGTACCAATTACTATCTCTGATGGTATGGGGGGTGCATTAGTGCCTATGGATGTGGCAGTGTGCACATCTGAAAAGGCATCATCACTGCTGAAAGGTGTATTCAGGATTTAGAGCCACATATGTTCCCATCCAGTACATGTGTTTTCAGAGAAGACCTTGCATATTTCAGCAAGACAATGCTAAACCACACACTGCATCTATTACAGCAGCATGGTTATGTAGCAGAAGAGTCTGCATCGTTGTTCCCCTCTCTGCATGTCAGGTCACACTCCTCACCTGTGTGTGTGTGTGTGTGCGTGTGCGTGTGTGCACGTGCGTGCATGCATGAGAGAGAGAGAATGACACAGATGAAAGATCAACACGAACATATTTTGATATTTCCCCCTTTCCTCCATCACTGCCAAACAATTGTGACACTGTGTCACACTGAAAATGGTAGATTACACAACTTTGGTTTTGTTAACTCTTATGAAGAACAAACTGTAACAGAGCACACTTAACAAAAGCTGTGGCTAATATGAACAATAAAAGATAATCCTAGTAGTATGAAAAAAGAGAAGTTATTATGTAAGAGTAGATTTGTGCATACAGACCTATGCCGTGTCCTCGTTTGCATGAGGATTGCAGGCGATAATGGAGGTTTTGAGGGAAAGAACGCTGGCCTTTGCTAAGTGGGCATAGGCGGAACGACCCTGTCCAATTTCCATCTTTTCGACAGCGGATAACGTTGGACCCTGCAACCTGGAAAAAAAACAAAAAACAAAAATATTGACAGACAAATATATATACAAACACACAGTGGAACACAAACACTATTAGGCCAAGGACACTGAGATGCCATCCCACTGCACAGGGAAGTACAATCCAATTTTAATAGGCATTCAACCCACAACGTCAAAGAGGATGACCAGATAAAAGGTGTATACGTTTCTTACGTCTGTAGCAGCAGGGCTGCTCTGGACATCAATAGCAATCTAATTAGCATGGCATGAGATTGAGTAGGGCTAAGGGAGACAGGGAGAAAAGCAGGCAGGGCTGACTAAGACATATCAGGTAAAAACAGCAAGAATAAAGATGGCATCTTATTTTCCAGTCATTAATTCATTAATTTAGTATGTTATTGGTCATTATAGTGTAACCTTAGTTATGGCACATATTTATTTTTGGTCACATTTAATTTGTGTGGTTTAGAATATAAATTTATGTTGCATATTAAGGTTTGAAATATTCATGATTTTACCTAATTGAGTTTATTATATAATTATCATGTGCCTCATCTTATAATTTTATGTGTAAAATTTAAGTTAGTTATTATTGAACCTTGTAACAAGTAATTTCAGTTCCTACCTTGTACTGTTTATGGTGGGACTGTTTTTGGTGCAACATGGGTTTTTTCCTGTGTGGTGTGCGTCTGAGTGACGACGGAGTAAAAGTTGATCACACTGTCCTGCCGAGTTGGTGTTTATTATTAGAAGATTATATATTTTTTTAGGATTAATTGTAACCCGCCATACACCCACTGCCTGAGAAGGAGAGAGACCGGAGAACGCTACCTCAACCAGAAAACAGGGTTACAATAGCAGTTATGATATTACACAAGAGTACATTAATAATCATTTGTCTGTAGTGATTTCCAAACAAACATTACCCATAAGTCCTCATGGAGAATCAGCCTGGTGGTACAAATTGTTTTAAATGGACTATATTTATCTGTGATATTATTGACTACTAAGTTATGTTGAACAGACAAAAAAAATAACTGTCAGGGTGCAAAGAAGAGAGAAAAAAATAGGAAATGTCTTCATTTTATGCACATAACAAAGAAGACAAACATTAGCAAAGCAAGAATAGAAAGAGGGACGAGATGAACAGACCTGCTTACAAGTAGGGTGCAGCAGCCTCACCGTATGGGCAGAGCCTCCTGTGCCGGTGATAGTAGTATTACCAGCAGTTTCTCCACATAACTCAGTTATCAGATGGTGATGATAAAATGGTAATAATCTATAAAGGACATAAAATATAACTATAAACTGCAGCATTGCTGGTGTTCCAGGTTCTAATAGCTGCCGTTTCAGCAGAGTGAACGAGACTCAGCAGCAGAATTCAATTCAGTTCTATTTAAATAGCGCCAAAATTTTAAGGTAAGATAAAATCAAGAATAAAAACATCTATAATTTCCCGTGACACTGTGATGCTGTAAGTTTGCAGATGTGATGTTTATGATGTGAAGAAAGCTGTGGATTAACAAGTTGCACATGCAAAAGAATTTTCCTCCAGCAGAAAATCTATGCTGTGTTTAAAACACGCTGTAAATAAGAGTCGGTGAAAACACGGCGCCTCCAGCTGATTTTTAACGGAGACTCTGAAGATCACCTGCTTCAGGTATGTGTTCAGCATAAGTTACCAGATTAGCCCGGAAAAAGAGCCACATTCATGACACTGAAACCATCAAGAAGAAGAAAAAGTGTCGACAGTTCAGAGTGAAAGTTGCGGCTTAAGTTGCTATAAGTTAAGCAACGTATTTTTTCAAGAAATGGCTGAAATGAAATCTTACCTGGTGATGCAACATGACAGCAAAGGAGTAACACGAACACGTTCTTCATCTTCTTTAATTTGTACTTTTACCCAAGAAACACAACTGAGAGGACCCTTACGCAAGAAAAATATATTTTACCATGTATTGATCGACAATATATTGAATGTCATAAAGTTTGGATTTCTAGGTTATTTGAAGTGTTCTCATAAAATGAAAGCTACTGCTGTATTTTTTAACTGATATTGATTAATAATTCACTGTGAAACTTACCTAATAATATAAGATATATATTGAAAATTATATTGGAAAATATAACAGTAAATATGTAATAATACATAAGGAATTGCCGCTTTTCATATATTCAAAAATATATTACTATATATTTACATAGGTGTGCTTCAATATATTAAATATATAAACTAAATATATTTCTTAATATTGTCATGGTCCTGGGCCGGTGGCCCAGTGTCTTATGTTTTGTATTCAGGTCTGTGTCCTTGTTTCCCTGGTGTTTCCTGTTTTATTTTGGTAGTCTTGTGGTCCCTGTACGTTGTGTTTGGTTTTGCTCCCCTCTGTTACCTGATTGTGTCACCTGTGTTCCCTCCTGTGTTCTATTCCTTCATCAGTCCTTGTGTGTATTTAAGCCCTTGGTTTTCCTTTTGTTCTTTGTTCGGGTCCTTGTCGTCTTTTCATCCCCATGGTGACGGTTGTGTGTTTTGTCTTCCAGTTTTCGAGTATTTTCGAGTTGAGTTTTGTGTAGCTGGCCCTGCCCAGCCTGTTAAATAAAATTGCTAACCACACGTCCGCCCTCGTCCTGCGTCCTGCTCTGGAGTCCTCCCTGCCTTTCCTGCACCAGCCGTGACAAATATATTGTAATATATATTTATCTGCCACTGCTTGATTATATAATGTAATATATTTTATAGTATATAACCCAATATATTTAAGTACTTTTACAGAAATATATTTTGTCATATATAGAAAGCAGCAATTCCTTATATATTATGTCATATATCGCAATATATAGCCTCGGTATATTTGTCAATACATTTTGACACCTGCCTTTTTATTTTTTTAATATATATCCACATATATTTAAACATTCTCTGTTCTCTGTCAAATGATCTTGAGATTGAACATCACATGTTTAACAGTTGAACATTGATACAATACATAAAATGAGAGGATACAGATTTTAAAACAAAACTTAACTTTTATTCATTTAGACAATAAAAAATTACTTTTAACCAGAATATTGCCAACAATGACACAAAATACATACTGTAAACATGAACATGGCATGAAAATCACAAATATTATAAGTAAAAGAAATGACCAAACAATAAAACAATCAACACAACTGTTGATGCTGAAACACACTATTTTAATATTCAAACATTTTGAAGTTAAAATTCAACATTTTTGACTTTGATTTTTAACAAACACAACAAGTAATTATTTTAATTCTGTTCAGTTTCAGCAGTCTTTCACTTTACTTGATGCCTCAACTCACAAATTCTTGCATTGATTGCTTTTCTGATGTCAGAAATCTTCACCCCAGGATGGTGGTTGACAACAGCATCTTTGAAAAGAAATATAGAGCACATATATTCAAAACCTGAAAAATTAATGTCATATTACTCTAAAGATGTGTATGAAGCACAACCAGGAGTACTGGTGCACTGCACAAAGTGGATGGTAGGACAGGGATGGAGGATTACCTAAAACCTTTCAACTTAATATGAAATCAGCAGCAGCTGAAACTGAAATATTAAGTGCTCCAACATGTCAATGATCTCAAACACACATCTTCGCTTCAACAGGCTAACAGTAAACCTCAGAAATGGCCCTAACCTTAAACCACCCCTGACCCTAACCAGCTCAGGAGCTCGGCTGGTGACTGAAGCTCCAAGGAGGAGCTTCGTGGAAATAAGCAGCACTGCCCTGTGAGAGCAAGCCTTTAGCAACCCTCGAACGGCTGCCACCAGCGATTAAAGGATTTCTCAAACATGCAGGAAAGAGTCACAGCAACACTCCAGGTGTGTTTTTGATGAGAGAATAACATTAAGTGATTGAACCCCCCCCCCAAAAAAGTTGATTTTACATAAATCCACCTTTTAAGTGTGTATCGGGGGCAGGGGGGACATACTTACCAACTAAAGCTTGGAGCATTTTCCTGTCAAGAGCCTGGCGACGTTCAGCAGCAGGGTCCACCTTACTCACCCCTCCAGTCAGGCTTGATTTTATGAGGACGTCAACACTGAACAGACCCATCAGCAACACTCGAGCCATCCCATTAGGAGTTTTTTGGGATTTGGCAGTATCCCAACAGTGAGTTGATATGGTTGTTCCATCACTCCCCAATTTGACCTTGTAAAAAGTAAAACAAAGCAAACAAACAAAAAAAAATAGATCACCATACACAGTGTGTAAATGTTTGTTTGTAAAAAAAAACAAACATATGCACTTACTTCAGCTGCTTTCAAAGGCACAGCTTCTGTCTCACTGGGACTCTCAAGCATCTCAGCCTCTCTACCAGTGTCCTTTGATAGAACCTTTCCAACATCAGCCAACAGTGCAAAATAATTGACAAATAGAAGGCAAAATATTAAAATAGGTAAACAAATAAGTAGTGTAGAACAACAATAATAATGACTCTAGGCTGCTGCAATTTGTTGACGTAGTAAATTAGGTCAACTAGAATGATTCACAGTCAATATTCTTAGTCAACACATAATTTAAATAATTCAACCTTTTTAGTTGACCTCTGTAACAAATGTTAGAACAATGTTCAAAGCTGCTGTGTAATGAGTGTGCCCATCAGTGTGCTACAGAGCTTCACCAGTATGTCTGGCTGGAGCCTATCCCAGCTGACAGAGGGCGAGAGGCAGGGTACACCTGTACAGGTCGCCAGCCTGTCGCAGGGCGAACACAGACAGACAGACAGACAACATCCACGCTCTCATTCACACCTATGGGCAATTTAGAGTAGCCAATTAACCTAACCCCAGTAAGTGCATGTCTTTGGACTGTAGGAGGATATCGGAGTACCCGGAGGAAACCCACGCAGACACGGGGAGAACATGCAAACTCCACACAGAGACAGGCAGAGGCCTGGGCCTCCCAGATGGTACTCTAACTGTGAGGTAGCAGTGCTAACCACCACGCCACCATGCTGCCACAAAGTAATTCTTTTTTATCAATATGGAGAGGTCTATAAATATTAAAATGATTCTCACCTTTTATGGCCAAGTTGCGCAGCCTTGAATTTTCCTTCTGTAGAGCCTTAACCTGGTTCTGAAGGTCTCTGACTTTGGCAGCATTGTCATCGCTGGGAGATTCACCTGGACTTTGGGATCCTGGTGGACACCGGCTGTCTCCAAAGAGAATTTCCTCCTCCGCATGCTTCCTTCCAGCAAGTTTGGATGTTTTCTGCCGAGTTACAAATAACCACATAAATATTTTTGTGTAGAATTATTGAAACCGTGCAAACAAACATACCTCCAACAGTTGTCCTAATAAGAACACTTTTTTCACCATGTGTTAATGACAAATGTTCCTCTACCTTTCCTGGGATGTCAGGATTTGTTTCATCTCCAGTGGCAGTTGAATCTTCATCAGAGAATAGTCGCTTAGGTTTCCTTATTCGCTTTTCATCCTTTGGTGTGTCCACTTTCAGTAGAGTTCGCTCTGCAATTTTTAGAGTCGATTCTTTCTCTGAAAAGACAAAGGCAAGAGAACTCCAATGCAGCCAGTAATGAAGATTTTTAAACTCTGGTATTGTTTTAAATATCTCTCTTGTTAAATATACAAGGACTTTGAAATGATCAAGAATTGACGGTCTTTTGGACAGCTAATAAAGGTAGTTATTTATTTGAATCAGTATTTTAGCAGGAACATATTCTTTCTAGAACCATCTATTACAGCTAAGGTATGCTGGGACACTGCTTAACTGTATTAAACATGCCAGACTCATATGATACTTTATAATAAAGTCATGATGGATAAAAATACAATACTTCAGGACCTAAAAGAGAAAATCAAAGATCATAAATTAACTTAAATTATGTCCAGAACAGGCACAAAGCTGAAGTTGGATTCTGATTACAGCTTCCAATTTGGGAAGGGGCTAAAGGGCAATTCAACCCAATTTTTCACTACCTTCAGCATCTTTAATCTACTCTAACTAAATAAATACAACACCTAGACACTTCAAACTTGGACTAGATTATTCTACAGTAATAATAGAATATTTAAAACCAAGCTTTTGATTTGTGAAACTTTAAATAAGGGGCGATTTCAGCACTTTTTCTGCATTTGAATCACAAATCAAATAAAGATTACACAAATCAAATAAAAATTTCACAAATCACAAACTTGGTTTTAGATATTCTGCTATTAGTTTAGAATAATCTAGTCCAGGTTTGAAGTGTCTAGGTGTTTTTATGTTTTTAAGGAGCGTAAATTAAAGATGCTCATGGTAGTGAAAAATTAGGTGGAATCATCCTTTAGCCATTTCTCCAATCGGGAAAACTAAGTTCAGCCTCATAGAACAGACTTTTTTCTAAAATTGAAAAGTCCCTGCAATACATTTGCATAAATTAATATATAAAGTGTACATATACAGTAACAGCACAGCTACATTCAATGGACACACTAAATGTGTTTAGTGCATTAAGTCGGTTTTATTCTGCATTTGTACTTATGCTGCCAACTTAAAGCTTCCATATTTTTCGCTTTTTGGTAACTGAAAAATGCACAAAT